>CM014736.1:19104380-19229644 GCA_004329165.1 Spatholobus suberectus
AGAGAGAATGAGCTATATATAAATTTCAGCCAACTAGAGTGAGAGGAGGATGGTGAGAATCTGAATTTTGGATGCCTATTTATAGAGAATGGAGGTAGATTAGGTGTCCACAAAGTTGTATTATCCATGATGTTATAAATCTATTTTTATTTTTTTAATTTAAGTTAGGGACACATATTCAAAAATGGGCGGTGAGTCACCTAGAACTTGGGTTGAGTGTGGCATGAGTTGTCCCAACCTTATATGTGTAAATTTTCTCTACAGTTAAATTAATTGGTACTAAAAAATTGCCTAAACTTACATAAATTAGCTTTTAAATAAAATAATGGAATTTAATATAAAAATGGACATATATGTTATTTTCCATCAAAATTAATTTCTAATAATTAATTTTAATTTGTTAATTTATTTCAAATTTTATTTCTTTATTTTGTATTTTTGAGCTAAAATTCATATTAAATCCATTTTAATTCAATAAAAACCAAAATTTTTACAAAAATTCCAGAATTAAATATTTTACCTAAAGATGAAATGATATTATTATTTTCATCATTTCTAGATGTCAAGCCCATATTGGTTAGACACTTAGGGACATTTTGGTCATTTTACATAAGAATTTCAAAAAATTCTCAAAATTATATTTTAATGCATATCACATGATTCTAAGCTCAAATTGATATTTTAATTTCAATTAAAAAAAATTTTCATGTCAGCCCTTCATATTGAAAAATAAGGGCAAAATCGTCATTTTCCAATTTTTTTGAGCTCCGACTTGGAAAAATTTATTAAATTCATAATTAGATAGCTCTCGACATTTTGAATTCAACCGTGGAAACATAATTTTGAGATTTCTTCTCGATTTTTCAGAAATAAATACTGAATAAATAAAAAAATAATTCAAATAAGTAAAAGTGAGAGTGTTACAAAGTATGTGTTACTTACTAACTTAAGTGGGTTATTTGGTAGTTGTTTGCAACCATATCTAACATGAAGTGTGGATGACCGTTTGATGTAGAGCTGGATATACGTGTCGGTCTACCTTGCAATGGCTTCTAATTTAAATGGGTCAGGTTGGCCTAGACAGCAAACTAAATGGTCTAAATTTTTTAGACCTGCGTCTGCCTTACATAGCCAGCAGCTAATGGGCTAGCCTGTGGCTCGTGAAAAAAAAAGAAAAATTAAAAATATATATAAAAAAAATTGACAAGGCATTGTAGTAGAATTAGGGACAAGTTAGTTCCTTTTAATTAGTCCTTATATGCATTAAATAATTTAAACCTAAAAATATGTACGAAAAAGACACAACATAGAGAAAGATTTTAAACAATACATGCATGATGAACATCAATTCAATTATTAAATACTAACTGTTAATTATTAAATATAACTATTAGTAATTATAAAAATAGTTATAGTGATTATTAAATATTATCTAATTACTAAATATAACTATTTATTATTATAGCAAATCCATATTATGCAAGATTAGAAATTGGAATTCGCATGTCTCATGGTGTTGCACTTAAGTGTAACTAAATTATTCACAGTGAATAGCGTTGTGCATATAGCATATTTTTTATAACGATATTATAGGTGAGAAGTATTATCGACTTTGCTAATGACTAATCTTTGCCGAAAAAATTGACTAACTACCTTTAGTGGAGTCTCCCTTCCCAACCATGTTTCAATAAGTTGTATTATGTAAAATATTATAAATATGGCATATAAGTTGTATTATGTAAATATTTAAATTTATAAAGTATTATACAAAGCATTATAATATGTAGTATTTATTTTAATATTTAGGCTAAAATTAAATGATTTGTGTAACACCCATTCATTTAATTATAGTCCGTATTAATTTAGACTACCTTTGACTAGTATGGATCCATACTCCTTATTAATAAGTAATAGTTATCAACAGAATCTAGAAAGTGATTGAGAGTACATACATCACATGGTATAGTTCTCATCACCATTCAGGAATAAAATAATAATTATAACGTCCATTTATAGAGGTATACTCTCACATAAATGTTGGAATACTGAGCAATTGACGGGATTATCAAGCTTGGTCTGGCGAATATCTCAGCTCACGGGTGCGACCCTGACCATTGGGACCTTCACCACTCGATGCCTAACCCCAAAACGTCCTCAAGTTGGTCCGTATCTTTCATTTCTAAGTGTACCAAATTGTAGCTTCACTAGTAGGGTGTCATATCACTGCATGCCTGTCCTTCCTTTATATTACTCACTAACTAACATCTCATTATTCATTATTATCTTTAAGTAGAGATTTTTCCTGGTCTCAGTATATCTGAGCACCAGTACAATCAACATTTCTATCTTATATTACAGAAATTGCACAATAATAATTTAAACAATCCTTGAATCACAATTGCATTACCAAAATTTTAGAAGAATAACTACTTAGTAATTATAATTTAATCAACTAAATTTGGACAAATAACAATCTAGTTAGTATAATTTAATTATCTAAATTTGAGCAGAGTAACAACTTAATAAGTATAGTTTAATTATTTAAAGAGTAACAAATTAGTAAGTATAATTTAATTATCTAAATTGAGCAGCATAACTACTTAGTAAATATATTTAATTACAAAATTGAGCAGCATAACAACTTAGTAAAATTAAATTCTAGCATCAAAACATTATAACATAGAAAAGTTATACATTGAAAGGTTTAGGGAAAACCTTTCCTACCAACATGTAAAGTGACAATAATTTAGAACCAACCTCACTTCTCTTATTACCTCAAAGGTGGTTGATGAAGAGGAAGAACGTTCATTGACATTGGTGCAAAGTTCTTAAGAAGGAAAATTTACTAGTTTATGAAAACTAATAAAATTTTAGCATAAAAACAAAGTAAAAAAATTCTAGAGAGATAAGTTCTCTAAATATTTTAATCAGCAAGAGAGAGAAGGAATGAGTGAAATCTGAAAATTTGGGTGCCTATTTATAGAGATAGAGGGGGGTAGTGTCTACTTGCTTACATAAGCCATCATGTCATATTTTATTTTTAATTTGATTTTAGGACACATATTCAAGATAGGTGGTGAATCACCCCTCTTAGGGTTGGGATGTGCCTGCATAAGTTTGCCCCTAAGCTCTCTTGTGTAAGTTTTATCTGTAATTGAATAACCGGTACCTATAAAGTTGCTAAATTGAATAAATTAATTTTTAATATCAAAATAATGGATTTAATTGTAAACAGAACAAACGTATTATTTTTATCAAAAATAAATTTTAATTTTTATTAATTATTTTCAAATTTATTGATTTATTTTGGATTTTTGAGTTAGAAAATTCATATTAAATATATTTTAATTCAATAAATACCAAAATTTATAAAAATTTTAAAATTAATTATTTTACCTTAAAAATGAAATAATAATATTATTTTTCACCATTTATGGATGTCAAACCAATATTGACTTAGCCTTATCGGACACTTAAGACATTTTGGTCATTTTACACAAGAATTCTAGAAAATTTCTAAATTATATTTTAATACATATAACATGATTCTAAGCTCAACTTGACATTTTAATATCATTGAATTTTTTCTCATATCAGCCCTTAATATTGAGAATAAGGACAAATCATCATTTTCTAATTTTTCTGGCTGTATCTCAAAAAAATTATTAAAAATCACGATTAAATAGCTCTTGACATTTTGAATTTAACCGTGGGGAACGTAATTTTGAAATTCCTTCCTGATTTTTTAGAATTAAATCATCAAATATTAAAATAGTTGAAAATTAAGGTAGGGGTGTTACAATCTGTAGGCCAGCTTGTTAGCCTGTAGACCAAACCCATTTAACCTATGAGTTATGTGGACCAAGCTAAAAATGCTCACATTTAATTGGGTTCCATATTTAGAGGCCTATAGTCCGCACAGGCTGTAAGCTAGATGGGTAGCCCGCAATTCTTGACCTATATACCCGCTCTAGTCAGATGCCTACTATTGTTGGTTAGAATCGACACTCAAGGCTTGTATTGTGGTTTTCTTAGCATGTTTGGGACTGCTTAAAATTTTTCATTTCAACTATTTTTCTTAAAAAAGCTATTTGAGAAATAGGGTTGGATGTGACAAGCACATAGACATTCCTAAAATAGGCAATATTGAAAAAAAAAAGTTGGTAATTTTCCTTGTAACATGGGTTGTAGTGAATTTGTCAAGCCATATGAGATAAAATGTTGGCCTAAGTTGATAATTAGACGGGTTTCATGATTTGCTACGGTCCGAGAAAGGTCTTCCTGAGGTGTCGTATCTTGATTGTTGAAATTATCTTGATTGGGTCAATTGTGCTGAGCCTATATATAACACACCAAATTTCAAATTAGAGAAAATTTAAAACGGGACTAAATCTTCTCCAATAACATTATTACGGGATGAATCTCAACCTTTGATTTATTCTAATATTTAATATATAAATATTAAAATAATATATATTAATACTAAGTGTTGTAAACTAAAGACTCCAGTTTTTTTAAACTGGAGAGGATCCACATCCTCTCTAGTTTTAAAACCATCATTTCCCTATTCATATTCGTATTTTAGCATCTTTTAGATGAATTCGTATTAGTACTTAGCATTTTTATATAAAGTCAAATTTTATACTTGGTTTTGTTTTACAGGATGCGTAGAGTTAGCATAAAGTGGAAAGCCAGGAGTAGCATTCCTGACGCTAGGAGTAAATATGAAATGGGGGTTGAGAAAGGAAATGTTGAAATCCTTGTACATATTTCAAAATTTATAGGAAATTTGGGCAATAATAATTTTCTTTTCATACGGAATAATGGTCATTATCCGAATAAGTCAAATAGAAAAAATGCACCTAGTTTCTACATACAAGAAAAAAACACAAAAGTTCAAACCAGAAGGAATTCCTTGTTTACCACTGAAAATATTGTTTCCTTTCTTCTGCTGCATTCCAAATTTCCAAATGGCTAAGAACTAAAATTTGTGTGTATTTTTTCCGCAAAGGAAAGGATACTCTTCTTCCCTTTCATAAAAGCAAATAATTATATCATTAATTTATAACATAAATGTAATAATCAAAATATATAAATAAATAGATGTGCGTAGGTGACAGCTGACAAGAGCTATAGAAACTGGAAAGCGTGAGGGCCGAAAACAAAGGCGAGAAAATATAGGGAAAACGCAGATAATAATAAAAAGTCAAGGAGGGCGTCTCAGTGGCGACGTTTTCTTCTTTTTTTTTTAACTTTTTTGGTCGCCTATTAATAATCGGAGACGAGGAGTTTAATTTTAGTGAGAGAGAGAGAGATAGTGAGAGAGGGAGAGAGATTGAGAGGGGAAAGAGCGTGAAAAGACCAAATTGACCTCGGATCTTTTTCGTCTTTCCTCTCTCTCGCTTCGCTTCTTCTGCTAACTCCCCGCTCCAATTCGTTTCGTTGGTCTTCTAGAAGCTTCCACCATGAACGGGAAGGCCAACGTTTCCAAGGAGCTCAACGCTAAGCACAAGAAGGTTTCTCTCTCCTTTTCTTTTTTCCTTCGTATTTCAATTTTGATTCGCCAATCCTGCATTCGCTAATTAGTTGCCTCCGATCATTAATCGTTACCTGTTGTTGGATTTGAATCCGTCACTGTCCGATAGATGTGTGTCGCGAAATTTTGAACGTGAGAAGTTTCGATTCTTTTATTTAATGCGAATGCGTGGGGCGTATTTAGCGAAATGAGTTATCGGTAGGTTAGTTTTTATCTGCTTGTTGTGATGTTGAGTAACTGATGGCTGGTAGGTTCATCGATCTTTCGTGTTTCGATACTTTGAGGATTAATCAATCGGGACATTGTGGTTTGGTAGTTTGGATCCTTTTTTTCCGGTTCTCGCTTTAGTTTCGTATATTTCGTTTTAGAGGTATGTATTGTTGGTGCTATTTACATGCTCAGTGAAAGAGTATGAAGCTATTGGAAGCTTTGCTGATGTGATTTTCCAAAATCTCTGTCCTTATTTTAAAGAATAGTTCAACCTCTTTTTTTTTTAGGTGTTTTGAGTTGTTTGTTGAGTAATTCTAGATTTATAATTTTAAGGAGGATTTAATCTGTGATGACTGAAGAGGTGGATTTGAGTCATGTTATATATTGATCATGAAAAAGGAAAGACATTGGGGGGTTTTAAAAAAAATTATGGTGTTTGTCCAATTTATATTTCAAGTGAAAATAGAAGAAATCTTAATTGGTGTCTCAAATGTTTACAAATTTCCTAGTTGGATTTCCCTATGTGAAGATGGATCATGTTCAATTGATTGGGAGGGGTTTTTTCTTGCAGTCGAGTGTGATGTATGTTGTGATTGATATGTGTTTGAGATCCTTAAATATTTTTTCAACATATGAACTTTAATTTGGATTTTGGCCTTTATGGAATTTGTTTGTGTTTGAAACTTGTCAAATTTTCTGTTTGTCCTTTTCTCTTTACATTTTTTCTTTCTTTACTCTAAATATGCAGATACTTGAAGGACTTCTTAAATTACCAGAGAATAGGGAATGTGCCGACTGCAAAGCTAAGTATGTATCTGGCTGGATCTGAATGATCCTATCTGGATCTCATATTGGTAGTAAATCATGCAAAGAGATACTAATTGGCTCATGAAATGTGGATTATCTCTGTATTATACATTTTCTGGATATTATTATTATTGTGGTTGACAATGTTCACTCAACTTTCTATGATAATTTACTATGCAGAGGTCCAAGATGGGCTAGTGTAAATCTTGGCATCTTTATATGCATGCAGTGTTCAGGAATACATCGAAGTTTGGGGGTACATATATCAAAGGTGATGTTATGTTCCTTGGTATGACAAGCCTGTAAACTGTAAATATTACAAATATAAGTGATTAAGATCTGTGGCTTCTCTTATAATGGTGATACTAAAGGTTTTAGCTAGATCTATCAGAAAAAAATTCATGATGGAGAATGTATATTATGGTGGCTTGTGGAAATAGCGTCTTTCAATTTGATAATAGAGTATATTTCCGTGTTCTGCATGTGTTGTAGCAATTTTAATGTGGCTAATTGAATGGTTCATTCTGAGAAATACTGCATTTATTGTATGCTTATTTAACTTTCTTGCTAGTAATGACAAACAAAAGGTTTCTAAATGAGTATCATCAATAATTCCTTCCTCAAACGGAAATTGAGTTTTTATTTTTTTATTTTATGTTTTAGTTTGTATACTTATAGACAATCCCACCGAGTGGGAAGGATTTTTGTTGTTGTATATTTACAGGTGACTAGTGCTGCTTTAGGGCATTTATTTGTTAATTGTTAATTCACAGTAGGACTGTTATTATTTTTACTTTGGCACTGACAGTGTTTGACTGTTTGTGGAGATTAATTTTTATTCTGAGTGCTGGACTGATAAATAACTTATTTGGTTGACAAAGTTCTCAATTTGATTTTATTACTTCTCCATAGTACTGACTGAATTTGACGTGGAAATAACTGAAATATGGCTCCTATTTAAGTCTGAAATGTAGGAATTTTGGAGCATCTAAGACTTTCTTAAAATCGAATCACTTGTGCGCCAATCTTATATATTGACTTAATGACTTTCCTTGCAGGTTCGTTCTGCAACCTGGACACTTGGCTTCCAGAGCAAGTTGCATTCATTCAATGTAAGAAAATCTGAGCAGTCATTAGTTTATTGTTATTTTGAATTTTGCTGATGTGCATTAGTTATGTAACAACTCCTTGTATTTGAATTATCTTGTTTTTATCCTATAACAGCGATGGGAAATGAGAAAGCAAATAGTTACTGGGAAGCAGAATTACCTCCAATTATGATAGAGTTGGAATGAGAATTTCATTCGTGCAAAGTATGTCTGATGATAAACTTCTTGAATCTTGCTAAATTTTCATCTTTGTACTGTTTGGTAATGTATGCATCTTGTTTTGTGCACCTGGTTTCAATCATTGCATGTATTTAAAGGTATGAAGAGAAGAGATGGATTCCAAGAGATGGGAATTCAAAACACCTTCTGGATTGCAGGAAGAGAAAACTCCTTCACATTGGCAGAAGCCTGCAGAGAGAAGTGGTTATGCTGCTGTTTCTGGGAATACTTTTGAGGAGAGGAAGAGAATCCAACCATCAAATGCAATTCCTGCTACAAGAATCAGTGTTCCTGCTCCTCCCAGAGCACCTGAGCAGGTAATCTTTTTCCCCCTCTTTATTTTATTACTTTTTTGTGAACTTCTTTTTCCTGTTGTTATTTGACATTTATGTTGCATAACTTGCATTACATGTGGTATTGCAGTTGTAATGTATGTTCTGCAATTAGTTTCATGGGTTCCTACTGTTATACAAAGAATTTTGCATATTTGCAATAACATGATTAATTATGCTGTTTGAGTAATTAACATAGATGATTCCCCTTTTTAGCAAATAAGGAAAATTCTTCCCTTGTCCTCTTTAAATTTGGGAATTATTATTGTTTATATTGGTATGAAATAATCAATTTGTGAACAGGTAACTCCAACTCCTGTTACCAAACCTCAGCATGTTGAGAATGTGGAACCAGTAGCACCACAACCACAAGCTGAAACTTCAAAGCAGGTTACAGACACAGCTCAAAATACCCCTCCAAAAGTTGATTATGCTACAGACCTTTTCAATATGTTATCTATGGATGTCCCCAATGAAAATGGTTCAGAGGCTGCTAGTACAACTGCTGATGATAATCACTGGGCAGGTTTTCAGTGTATGTTTGTGTCCTTATACAAAAAAGACACTATGAAAACCCAACAGAAATTGTTGCCAGACATTTTGTTTTGAAAGATTTGAAGTTGCTTCTATTAATTATGTTGGGCAGAACTTAGTTTGTAATTTTGTTGACTGTTTCAGCCGCTGCAGAGGTGTCAACAGCTGAGAAGACTAATCCTCTAAAAGCAGCTGATAGTACTCCCCAGTTTGCTTCTGGAATTGAGGATCTTTTCAAAGATTCACCTTCTATGACACCAAGCTTAGCTCCGGAAAAACCACAGAAAGATGTGAAAAATGATATCATGAGCCTCTTTGAGAAGGTACTAGCCGATGCTTCTGTGCGTTTGTATAAGATTGTGGAGTTACTTCTTTGACTTGATATGCTTAGTCTTATTTATTGAATATATAAATTCTTCCATTCTTATTCGAGCATTTGTTCCATCATGTCCTATATGTAAGATATTATCCTAGACAATATTACAAGAATTTACTAGTTGCACACTTGCACTCTATCATCAGATGCTTCTTTCTTTTTGGTATTTGAAATGCTTTTACCTGACCGGTGATATGGATATCTGCAGGGCAATATGGTGTCTCCATTTTCTATGCATCAACAGCAGCTTGCCATGCTAGCACAGCAACAGTCTCTTCTAATGGCTGCAGCAGCTAAATCTACTGGTGGGGATCCCAGGTATCCTACTAGCATACAACAACCTAGACCCAATGTTCCTATCCAAAGTTGGCCAGCTACTGGCTACTCAATTTCTGAAGTAATGCCCATGGGTGGTCAGGGAGAGCTGCAAAAACTTATGCAGGTAATGACTGAAGTAAGCTGAATGTTAATTGATGAATGATTAGTTTTGTCCAGTCACCAACTTTTTTCTCTTCTTTCAGGGTCAGACTAGGAACATGACCCCAACACATTTTGCAGGGAGCTCTGTTCAATATCCTCCGTCCAGGTATGTCATTCGTTTGTGTGTTCAACGCAAAATTAATCTCAGTTTGGATAACTTGGTAGGAACTTTTGACTTCTGCAATGGCATCCCAATGGGACATTATTTTGTTTCAAAAACTTCGGAGGAATTTACCAGGAATATGGCATCTTTTCCTGAAAATCTGCTACCAAACCGTACACCAATCTACAAACTGCGTTACGGACGCCTTTATACTATTTCATTAGTTTAAGTCATCAATATTGATTTTGTACATTATCCACAATGCCCTTGTTCACCCACTAAGATCAAGTTTAATGCATTTGCTGTCAATAGTCCTCCTTTTTAATTTTTTTTTTTGACCGAGTTGACATTTGATGCAGTTTCTATGCTATGGGACAAGTTGCTCCAGTTAACGGTATGATGACGACAATGGGAGTGGGTAAACCTCAGTCAGCAGCTCCAGTGTCATCTACCACTTCAAAGTCTGCGAAGGATTATGATTTTTCCTCATTAACACAGGGGATGTTTGCGAAACCCTGATTGGTCTTTTCGTGGACACTGTCGGCTATGTCATATATACCATAGAAGATTAGTTAAAATTACAGGAAGTGCGCTTTCTTTGTCATTTTTCCCTTGACCTGTCTGTGGGTTGTAATCCATTTGTAGAGCTAGTTCAGGTTTTTCCTCGTTTATTTCAGGTGATTGCTTCATTTGTATCCGTAGTTGTATTCAGTATTCACAATAAAAGTTATTTATATTAATTTATATATTCCTTCCTTTACTTCTATATCGTTGGTTACGGCAATCAATGCTAAAGATAGTTTTGATGTTTAGTCTATCATCGTACCATGTAAATTTTATTCTAAAAGTGTGGCGGTATATTAAATGTTAACGAGTGAACATGATTTAAAAAAAAAAAATATTATTGCTGTAAAAAAAAATATATTAAATATAAGGTAGAATTGTTTAAACTTTTTAAGTAATAAATGTTCTAATATTTTTTTAATTTTTTGGACTCTCTAGTAAGCGTTTCCTAGGATGATTATTAGCAGGAATTTTTTATTTTTTTTTAAAAAGAGTATTGCACCCTTTCTTCTTAAAGTTTTAGCTTCTCAAGAAATTTTATGAAATAATGCTAATTGCTCGTAAGTGTAGCCTGTGCGTGCAGGTGTGTCGGGACACTTTTTTCGATTGTTTTAGTATGGGTAAAATTTAGAGATAGTATTTTAAATATTTATGTTATTTTTTAATTAAAATTTGAGTTTGATTTTGATAATTTATATAATAAAAGTCATTAAAACGAGTATTAGTCATTAGGTAAATTTTTAATTTTAGTTAAAAAAACATTAAAAATATTTAAGATACTTCTATATCATAAATTTGAGTATTCATTTAAGAGAGTAAGGTTTCACTCTCTTGATTACTCACTTTTTATATTTTTCTTTCTTTCATCATTACATAGTGATTTTTACATACAACTTATGTGAGATTATTTTTTAAGATTTTACAATTTTTAAAAAAATTTAAATTATTGTTATTATAAGCATGTTTTTATCTTCGAATTCAAATTTAAATTAATCATATTTTATTTTAAATTATTATTGTTTTTAAATTTAAATTATATTGTATTAGTTATTGTTATTATGAATATGTATTATATTTAAATTCAAATTAAATTTTTATTTGAATTCTAAAAAATTCTATATCTTAAAAATATTATTGTTATAATTATATTATCTTTAAATTCCAATTAAAAAAAAAGAACTAATTAAAAATATTATTATTTTAAATTTAAATCAAATTTTATGTTATTTTTATTTAATTTGATTCATTAAAAAAAAATAATCAAATGGTTTTAATATATATAATTAAATGATTGTATATATATACAAAATATTTATCAGTGACCAACATGGTATTGTATAGTTGGCAGATAACTATGTTTTTTAAGCATGTGGTTAGAGGTTCGATCCTAAAGTCGTGCGTATGGAAGAGCATTTGTTAGGAGATATCCTGGGGAACCAAAAAAAAAAAATTATCAGTGAATATTTGTTGGTATTAAAATGCCAATTATCTTTAATTTTACTCACATCTTATTATATTATTTTTTTCTGGTACAAGGTAAGAAATATCGTCTTCTAAGTTGTAATGCACTATCCCGAAATTTTAGGAGATATCCTAGGTAACCAAAAAAAAAAAATGTCAGTGAATATTTGGTGGGATTAAAATGCTAATTAGCTTTAATTTACGCACATCCTATTATATTATTTTTTTTCTGGTACAAGGTAAGAAATATCGTCTTCTAAGTTGTAATGCACTATCCGAAATTTTGAGTCGTCACCGATTACATATCACCTTTTTCTCATATTTATATAGATAATAGAATAGTGTTGGTGAATAAAATGACAAGTTTTTTTTTTTACTTTTATAATAATTAGTATTTTAGTATATGCAATGTACTAGATAAATATTTATTTTATATAATTAAAATTTATAATAATTAATACTTTTGAATATATAAATTATATTATAATTAAAATTTATAATAAATAATATTTTGAACATATAAACTATATTTTAGATTTATGATAAACAATTTATATTGTGATACAATGTTATTTTTAATTTGATAATTTATTTTAAAAAATATTAATTTAATTTAAAAACAAAGATGAAAATGATAGATTGAAAAATATAAGCGATTAAGAAAAATTCTTAATAGTTATTTTCTCATTAAAAAAGAAAAACTCCTAAAAATGCTTTCGTTAAAGAATAGCTCTTAAAAACGCTCTCATTAAAAATAGTTATTTTCATTTATATAGAGAGAGAATTACCTTAAAAGTTATATAAGTAATGATTTCTAATTAGTTAATAGTGTAAAAAATTTACACTAACAATACAGTTCAATTAAATCCTATATGTATATATTTTTTTGTGTGTACAATGAAGACAATAAAATTAAAATATAAGATCTTGTGCATACTATCTAAATCCTCTACCACTAGGCCCACACAGTGAGTTACTCTATCTGTATATGTATTATATGACAAAATAACATAGGTGAATTAAATGAAAGTTATATAAATATGAAGTGGTATGTGGATAACCATGGGAATTTAATTTAGTATTGATGAAAATGAGACACTTTGAGGTCCGGGAGACCATTTCAATCTATTGATGTGAAACAGAATGCAAGAATTTATAAATAAATGCATAAAGAGGAAGAAAAATCCTTTATAATGCATAAAGAACTAAAAATTGGTGATTTTCACACTTTCCAGAAAACATACTTTCTAATGCACAATGTCTCCAAGCAAAAAATTTCAAAATTGTGGGAAATTCCGTTTCAGCCAATATGTGTATTCCACTAGGAAACGCGGTCTCTCGGTTAGATTAATGCCGAGGTGATGGCACGAGACAGTGGAAGAACTCTGTTTCAGAAAAGTTGCTAGAAGATGCGAGAAATTATTAGGTAGTTCATATCACTAAGTGTTTTATGGTTTCAACTAATATTTATATAACATATATTTAAATTTTATAATTTTAAAAAATAATTAATAACACTTGATTATATTTCATGTGAAGATTAATGAAAACTATGGTAATTGAAAACCATCTAATAATTTTCCAGAAGTCGCAGCTGCGAAAAGCAATCAGATAAAGGCTGCAAGGTAAATATATCAAAAAAAAAAAAAAGAAGGCTGCAAGGTAAGTGTCCTTTATACGGGCTTACAAGGTAATAAAGCAAGCACCAATAGATAAGGATCGGGTACACACTAGACATATAACTTTTGTGTACATAATCTTTTTTATTTTTATAAAAGTACATAATCTTTCTTTATAAAGCAGGTGTTAATATGTTGTATCATCCACTATAAATTTTACTAACATAAAATTCAGTTAACTGTTACTAACCAGTGTTTTGATAACACTTGCTAAGAAATAAAAAATAAAAATATGCAATGAAAAGTAATATTTAATACATTGGAGAATTGAATATTTTAGCGTTTTATTGAATTTCTTATTTTTGAATAATTAATAAACACTTCAAAAACAATTCTTAGTACATTTTCCTCCACGTTGTACAAAGCCTGTTCGCGCTTCCAAGGGAACCAATGTGATATAAGCTGCAATCTAAAGAATCTTTTGTGTAGAACGCTGAGAAGATCGACTGATTCCTATAGTATCAGATACATCAATAAGATCATAAATTAGAGCTAACGCATAGAGTATTAATACTGAGAAAATCAGATTGAGAGAAAGAGAGAGAGCAGAGTGCTTGATCATTTTATTAATCAGCCACTGTCATATGTATTTATACAACCTGTCACTTCTATCTGACTTAACCAAACGCTAACCAAACCATACTGACTTAACCAAAATTAGTTACATTCAGTGTAATATAGAGAGAATTTAAATAATAAAAAAGGAGGCATGGGATTTCATAGAGTGATCGTTGTAACTAGTTTATTTCATTGCACAACTATCGCGGGACTCAAAGGGATCAAAGGCTTTTTAGATCTTTCTCGTACATGACTAATGGTTTGTTTGGTATGCAAGAAATAGGCTAGAGAAAAAGAGAAAAGAAGTGGAAAGGAACATAACTTACCCTATTTGGTGAAGATGACGTGGGGAGAAATATTTGAAAATTCTTGTGGGACCCACGTCAAATACTTTCTCTCAAAAGTGAGTAGTGTGTGGAAGTTAGACGCCACTGAACGTTATTACGTGAATGCGTCCTCATATGCAACTTGTGACACTTGTTTATAGAGGGCTATAATCGATTATTTGTATAGTAAAAACGAAAATCGATTATTACCCCTCCAAATCGACTATGCCCCCCAAATCAACTAACCGTTAGATTATGCCCCCTGTCTTATATTATAATAATATTAACAATAAGGTTTAAATATGATTTTCATCTTTGTAATTTAGTGTTTTTTCATTTTTTGTCCCTGTAATTTAGCGTTTTTTCATTCTTTCGTCCCTGTAATTTTTTTTTTCAAAATCGTCCCTATACTTTAACGTCTTTTCATTTTTAGTCCCTGCCATCCAACTCCGTTACAAAAATGTTAAATTATTGATATCAGCATGTGAGAAGTCAGTAATGACATCATCATATGACACATCGGCACAAATGACACATCATCACTGCCACATCAACAACAGTGCCACGTCATTGTTACTGTAGAGGGACAAAAAAAAAACATTTATAGGAACAAAAAATGAAAAAAAAAAAGAATTTACAGGAACGAAAATGAAAAAAATATTACATTGACCAAAAGAAAAAAAAAGGACATTTGTAGGTACGAAAAAAAATTAAGCCTTAAATATAATGTATAAATTTAATTTATACTTAATATAAAAAAATCTTAATGATAAAACATTATAGCCAATCTTAATGTATAAGTTTAATTTATACTTAATTATCTAAATGGCTTGACAATAGAGGATGACTAAAGTGTATTAGGTGCACTTTTTCATTTTTGTGTATTACTACTTGTGTTATGTATAGAGGGCTACCTCTGATTTTAAGGATAATAGGTGAGAAGCTATACTACTCAATTCCAACATAATTACTCGGACATAGCTAGCTCTTTTAGGTACTTAGATATTTTCCAACTGTTTTGGCCCATTCCTAGTTATTGCTTTTGTGAACATAGTAACTAAATAATCCCAACATGTTACATGAGGCAGATATTGTATAATTGTTTAGTTTTCTACTATTTTTCCCATTCTTTTGTTTAAATAACCCAATATTGGTTCACAATCAATAACATCATCACCATCTAAAGTAACAATAAGTTTAAGAACACCATGCATTGATGGGTGGTGAGGTCCCATGTAACACCCCTACTTTTGTATATTAAATTATTCTGTATGTTTAAAATTGTTTTAAGTCATCAATGTATTTAGAACAATTAATAATAATTTTAGAGATTTTTCTAGAATTTATTGAGATAATTTTTGTAAAATGACAAAAATACCCCTGGTTGACTGTTGGAACCAATCGGAGACTTTTTGACCTCAAAATATTTTGAAAATTTTATATTAAATATCTCTCATTATAAAAACTTTATTTTGAGAGAAAAGTAGTGAAAAATATAATAATCCTATTTTAATTCTTCCACTGTTTTTTATATATATTTGACACTACAATTCTGAAAAATCGGAAAGGGATTTTGAAATTCTGACTCTCACCATTTTGCTCAAAATCTCAAGAGCTATTTAATCGTGATTTTTAATAATTTTTCCGAGCTGGAGCCTGGAGAAATTAGAAAATGACAATTTTATCCGTATTTCTCAACATTAAGAACTGACATGAGGAAAAGATTCAATTGACATTAAAATGTAAATTTGAGCTTGGAATTATGTCATATATATTAAAATATAATTTTTGGAATTTTTGGGAATTTTCTAGAATTTCTGTGTAAAATGACCAAAATGCCCTTGCGTGTCTAATAAGCCAGCCAGTACTGGTTTGACACTCAAAAAGGGTGAAAATAGTAATTTTAGTTTAATTATGGGTAAAATATTTAATTTTATAATTTTGATACAAATTTTGGTATTTATTGAATTAAAATGGACTTTCTATGAATTTTCTAGCTTAAAAATATAAAATAAAGACATATAATTTGAAATAAATTAATAAAAATTAAAATTTATTATTAGAAATTTATTTTGATGAAAATTAATGTATTTATCCAGTTTTGCATTAAAATACATTATTTTGATATTAAAAGTTAATTTTTTCAAGTTTAGGCGTTTTTGTCGGTACCGGTTAATTCACCTACAGATAAAATTTGACACATGGAGGCTTGGGACAGCTGGTGGAGCACGTCCCCAACCCTAAAATAGGTGATTCACCACCTATTTGAGATATGTGTCCCTAAATTGGATTAAAAATAAATAAAAATTAGATTTATGACATAATGGTGACATAATGGATGATGTAAATATTTGGACACCTAACCCCCCTCCTTCTTCTATAAATAGGCCTCAAAGTTTTCAGATTTTCACTCATCCTTTCCTCTCCCAAGCTAGAGAGCTTCTCTTTCTAAAGTTTTCTCTCTCTAAAATATTTTTTTATCTAGTTTTTATGTTAAAATTTTGCTAGTTTTCAACTAGTAGAATTTCTCCTCTTAGAAGCTTTGCACCAACAATTTCATCCTCTTCATCAACTATCTTAGAGGTAATGGGGGGAGTGGGATTGGTTCTAAATTACTGTCACTTTGCATGTTGGTAGGAAGGGTTTTCCCCTAAACCCGTTTAGGCTTAAATTTTAGTATTGTTATTATTGTTTAAAGTTAAACTTTAATTTTTACTAAGTTGTTACTCTGCCCAAATTTAGATTATTAAATCATAATTACTAAATTGTTACTCTGCTCAAATTTTAATTATTAAATTATACTTGCTAAGCTGTTACTCTGTTCAATTTTAGAAAATTAAAATGCGCTTGCTAAGCTGTTACTCTGCTCAATTTTAGAAAATTAAAATGTATTTATTTAGTTGTTATTCTGCCAAAATTTTAGTAATTATACTATAATTGCTATGTCGTTATTCTGTTAAAATTCTGGTATTGTGCAATTTCTGCAAAATAAGGCAGAAATGTTGATTGTATTGGTGCTCAAGTTAAATGAGACCAGGGAAACCTCTGCTTGAGAAGTTAGGAATTGATAATTTAGTGAGTAATGTAAAGCAAGTGACATGTAGTGACATGGCACCCTGCTAGGGAAGCCACAGTTTGGTACGCTGAGGAATGAAAGGCAGGGACCCACTTGCGGAGGTCTTGGGGGTAGGCATCGAGTGGTGAAGGTCCCAATGGCCAGGGTAGCCCCCTTGAGCCGGGATATTCGCCTGACCAAACTCGATAACCCCGACAACTGCTCAGTATTCCAAGATTGGTTTGAGAGTATACTTCTATAAATGGATATCCTAAATTATTATTTTGTTCCTCAATGATGATAAGGATTGTACTATGTGATGGTGTTGAGAGAGGTATATGTACTCCCAGTCACTTCCCAGGTTCTGTTGAGAACTATTACCCATTAATGGGAAGTATGGATCCATACCTAGTCAAGGGTAGTCGGATACAACTTAGAATGAATCTTAGGATCTCTTGTGTTGTCAGTTGTGTTTTGTCTTTGTTTTATGGTAGATTTCCTACCGCACATGTAAAAGTGATTTTAGAACAAAACACCTCGCTCCATTATTTTCTTTTGTGTATGATTGGTCGTGATTATTGAAGACGACATTAACGCTCCGTGATGCTGAGTACGAGATAGAGAACGTCTCAACGAAGGAGGACCTGAAGACCTATAGTATTTTCTTTTTGTATAAGGGATAGGGTAGATAAATACTGCTCTGTATAGGATCTCTTTTGATGTATATAGTGGGCTAGGTAGTATATGTATTTCGATGTACTTTTGTTTTTGACTGTTATGTATTACTCAAACCATGATGTACAGTTTTATGAAATATATGTATATATCTTTCATATTTTATTACCATTTCCAAATTCTGTTAAGTTTGGAATTTCTTTTAAAACTGAAAAAATTTTACACACATTTTTATTTACTTAAACTTAATAACTAAATTAATATGAATTATATTTAAAATTAAATGGGTGTTACATCCCATATTGACTACCATGAGGCCTTGACATAGATGACCAAATTTTTTATAATTTTTATTTGTAGCCTGACACAGATGGCTAAATTTGTTCAACAATTCATTTATCTCTTTCAAGTTTTCTATTTCTCTTAATCAATTGGTTACTCTCAATTGTTTCATTTGATCCATGATTTTTGTATACCTATTATTAGTACATATTAATTGAGTTTTGTCTTTCCTTTGAAGTTTATCTTTCCTTTGAGTTTTTTCTTTCATTTGAATGCCATAAGATTGGTTAATTTAAAGTAAATGATTGTAAACATAGTCAAAAATATTTGAAAGATGTAGCAAAGGATTGGTTAATTTTTTTTGTGCCTGCAAATATGTCCTTTTTTCTTCTTTTAGTCAATATAATTTTTTTCATTTTTCATCCCTGTAAATTCTTTTTTTTTTTTTCATTTTTAGTCCCTCTAAAGTAATGATAACATGGCACAATTGCTGAAGTGTTGCTGCTGATGTGGCAATTTTTGCTGACGTGGTAGTGATGACATGTCATTTGTGCTGATACGTCATATGATGATATCAGAATGACGTTATCTATTGCCATATCACATGCTGATGTCAGCATAACATTAGCACTGTAACGTTTTTTGTAATGGAATTAGACGGCAGGGGACTAGAAATGAAAATGTGCTAAAGTATAGGAACGATTTTGAAAAAAAAAATTTAGAGAAACAAAAAATGAAAAAGAGTTAAAGTATAGGGGCGAAAATGATATTTAAGCCTAATAATAATAATAATAATAATAATACATGGGAGTTACAATAAAAAGGGGAAAAAATTATACTTAGTAAGGATAAAATGGCATTTTTATAATAATTTTTTTTCTTTTTTAAAACCAAATAACCTCAAAAAGTTAACTTTCATTTTTTTTTTAACCAAACAACCTTTATTTTATTATATTTCTCTTCTTTTTGTTTTTTCTTACCTATTTTCTCTTCTTTTATTTTTTTTCTTCCTACCAAACATAGCGTAAGGCACAATAGGCAATAAGCCCCATCATCCCTTCACATGTGAAAAAGATACAATGCACGTCACCTTCCTAAAACAGGTGGGAACCGATACAAGTTATAAAGGGCACAATCTATAAATAAGCGTGATTTTCTTAACCACGTTAAATCACACATAGTAAACCTTCACAGGATTTCATGAGTTTTTAACCGACTTTAGGACTCCTCAATAAATATGTTCTCTAGCGTGAACAGCAGCCTATCTTTGAAGTTCGTAACTTCGTACGAGGATTAACACCGATACGAATCCCCAAATCCGATGCAAACCATACTCTCACTAAGTGGGTCTAAATACTTATCCACATGTAGCTGGACTTGTGGCATTTGGACAACTGCAACATAGATGTTTTGGGGAAGTTTCGTTCGTTAAGCACATTTGCCATCAGGAATGCTTCATTGTTCATATTCTTCAGAATTCTCCACCTATGCGTGGCCAACATCTTTATATTAAAATGCTTGAAAATTCCGAAAGTAAATCAATGCCTGCTCTTCGTTTAGGTGATGCTAGCCTCTCCCACGGTATATATAGTGCAATTTCCTTCCATCTACCTTACATCCCCACAACGTTTTAATACGCTTCTGATACATATTTATACAGTATTGGAAACACACAATTTGAAAAATAAAAGCCTCTTATGCGTTACCTTTGTTCATGTAAGTGCAAATAATTTTTCGCTCTTCTGATCGATACGCCAAATTCATGTTAAGTGCAAAGAATTTTTTGTCTTTTCCAAGACTTGCTTATTATCACCAACAAATGCAATTTATTTGTCAAAACATTCAGTTCTAATTCTTTTCATAAATCGTTACCTTTTGTTCATCCCTACTTTGTTGCGTTCCTTTAGCGATTTAGCCCCAATTAATTTCTCTTTTAAGTGAGAAAACCAGTGACCCATTTTTGAGCATTTTCTTCAAACTTCAAGTCTTCCACCAACCCTGCTGCTGGAGTCCACTATTAAATTATAGGAAGTGACCCTTGTTTTGTTTTCGCATGTTGCACGACCTTTTTCATTTTATTTGCAATCGGAAATAATTTACGGTTTTTATTTTATTTATGGTAATGTCTAAGGACATGTTTTTAGTTTGAAGTGTTAGAAGATAATGACTTGAAATTTCTATTTTATATTTACTCATGTTTAAAAAGTGTTTTATTTATTTGAATTTACAGCAATATATTTATCACAGTTTACGAAAAATACTTTTTAAGAATTTACGTATCGCCATATCAGACTCAATACATATCCGATACTAGTATCCACGTATTTTAAGAAATGAGTTAAGCTTTCAATCTCATAACAAATTTGATTTGAGATTCTGAAACATCCCATTGAATAAAATGGAATTGATAATTCTGCCACAATATTGACTAATACTTTTCTTTAGCCTCTAGATAAAGGTTTTTCCTTCTATTTTTGGAACTTCTTCCACACCTAGTCTCAATAAAATCAAAGAATTGGGATTTTGATCTTCCAAGTTTAGTTGGCAATCCAAAGTGTTTAGCATTTTATTGCCTTAAAATTGCAAGTTATTGTCTATTTAATTTATAAAAGCATAAAACTTACATATAGTTTTATAGGTACTATCTGTGTTGTTCTCTAATTAAAATTGAAATTTCACCTTAGTAATCTACAAAATAAAAGTTTGCATTAAAAAATTATGTAAATTACCGAAGTAAAACCCTATTTTAGAGAATAGCATAAACAACTCCTGTAGAACTATATGTAAGTTTTGTTCTTTATAAAATTATGAAAATTTCAAAATAGTCTTTAAAGTTAAGGAATGTTGATGATTGAATTAGTCAAGTCATTGCTACTTTCATACAACTAATGACATTAGACAGACTAATGTGACAAGTTAAGTGCCCCACTAGTGTCCACATTAACCCACATGTGGTAATCTTATCACATAGGCAATCACCATTTTAGCCCTAAAAATTATAAGGCATTATCAACTTAGTCTATGAAATTATTAAAAATTCAAAATAGTCTCTAGAATTGAAAATAGTTGATCAAGTTAGTTTAGCTATCCCTCCTAATCAACTAACGATGTTACAAATGCTGACGTGACACATTAAGTATTCTACTAACTCTCATGTTGGTCTAGACATGGCAGTTTAGTTATAAAAATCATTTGGATAATATTTTTTTAGCATTTAGCATTTTCCCTCTTCTTTTTCTCTCTTCTATTAAAAAAAAAAATCTTTAGAACTCTAGAATTTGCATAGAGCTCCAAGAGGAAAAACACAAAGGTGATGATGATGTGCGGGACTACTTGCACAATCAAGACAAAACAAAAGGCACAAGCAAGAGTTGGAGAACATATGCAAGCTTGAGGGTCAATGACTAGAAGAAAAAAATTGTAATTTGCAATTTTTCTAATGTAGTTCAAGAGCAATTATGGGAACCTTTACAACTTAGAGGAATTCAAGGGGTGCTTTCTACATAAGTGTTCTGCTAAAGGCATGTTGAATAAAATGTGTGAAATATCTTAAACATATATTAAAATTGTGTGATTATAAATCATATTATAATTTTTTTATTGGATACTGAATCAAGTTGTTATTATTTTGCTTGGGTTGACGGAAGGAAGCGAAATATATATGGGCGACTGATACAAATGGAAGAGAAGAAATATACAGGATAGAACTGATATTTGAAATTGATATATAGAATAGGAGTACAAGTTAAAATGTTAAGATACCATATAACTTTGATATTTGTAATGATAAATTTTTTTCCTTTATTTATTTTGAAGCAGTCACCAAGGGACATAAGTACCAGCTAGTTATTTAGGGGTTTAGGTCAATTTATGATTTAATTTATTTTTTATAAATTTTTAGAAGTTACCTTTTAGTTTATAAAAGGTATTGAAATAAATGTATAAAGTTTTTTAAATATAGTTAATTATAATACATTTTCAGAATGTGTTTTTAATGTTAAATTCTATTAAAAATAAAATACAAATGATCATACTCTAAATTAATTAAGGTTCATTTTTTCAAAGACAAAATTCAGGTGTAACATGATAGATATTTTTTTATGTTATTTTTTTAATCAAAATTTAAGTTTCACACAGTAACGATTAACGTTAAAAATTAACATATGTTTCTTAAATAAAACTCTAATTTTATTTTTTTATTTGATTTTAAAACTCTAATTTTAATTAGAAATAATATAGAAACATTTATAGTACTGTATTATAAATGTTTATAAAATACAGTATCATAAATATAGTATTATAATAAGCATTCATGGTACTGCATTTAAATTTTTATTTTACTTTAATTCATGTCGATCTCATTTTACACAGTAAATACCTCCAACCACAGTCTTACTTCGTCATGTTAAATGGCTAATAAATGTGCCCGTGCCCGTGCCCGTGCCCATGCCCGTGGCATGAACTACAGGGCTTCCTAACTAAATTGATTTTCCAGTTGAGGTCCTAAAAATTTAAAAAGAAAAGAGGGTTATACAGTAGTTGTCGTATTCGGCATGGTGACGTAAGTTTTCAACTTGGTATAACGTGTCACGTATCTAACAGCTTGACGGTGCCATCTAATTGACCAATGGCACGGTGCTCCACAACCCATCTAGGGATGTAAATGGGGCGGGGCGGGTACGGGTAGTAGCTACCCGCTACCCGCCCCGCCTGTTAAAATTTATACCCGTACCCGCCCCATTACCCGTGCGGGTATCCGTTAAGCGGATACCCGCGGATATTAAAAATATCCGCGGGTATCCGTGGATATCCGCGGGTATTTTAAAAAAAATAAAAAAATAAAAAAATAACAAATTTATTTTATGTGTTGTGGATAATTATAAAGTGTTGCAAATTTCACTTTGAATTTATAAATTTAAATTTATAAATTAAAGAGTTATAATTTAAAATAATCACTTTAAACATAAATTTTAATTATTCTAACAATTTTTCTAAAAAGAATATAGTTTAAATGCTCACAAATTTATGTTCTTTTTCTCTTGTAATGTAATTGTATAAGATTTCTCTCGTAATTAACAATTTTTTTGAAAATTTTGAATAAATTTATGTAATTTTATCTATATTAATATGTAAGGGTATTTAAGTAAATATATAATTGCGGGTAGCGGGTATCCGCGGGTATGGATACCATGATATCCGTACCCGCCCCGTTAATAAACGGGTAGCGGGTATACCCGTTTAGAATATCCGCGGGTATCCATTTAAAGTATCCATTTTCTACCCGTGGCGGATTTTATCCGCGGATATCCGCGGGTACGGGTATTTTTGACATCCCTAAACCCATCTCTAATTCACGACGCCTCTTACCAAGCTAATAGTCATATTAATATCATCACTCACCTACAAAATATGACCACGTAATCCATGCCTATTCCTCTTCTTGGACTTGGACGATAACAAAGTAAAATAATACTACCAGCAACAGAGAAATTTTAAGTTGATTTGATTTCTTTAAAGTGTTATAGACGTTCTTTATATATTTATATTTTAATTTCTTTGCCTCACACCAACACAAAATAATGTATTAATATTGATATGCATATCTGACATTATACCCCATAGTCCATATAGTTTTAGGTGAAATAGTTAACAAGCTTCATAATAGCACGTTGCCATCAAAATTTGTTCAAAACTAAAACATTTATCATACATTTCGATTAATGATTAGGTCATATGTGAAGTGACACATCACTGGTGCTACCTGTTATAACTACACATAATTGTTAATAATCCATGTGAATGTGTATCAAAGTATTTTCAATAAGTAAAATGTTTTTTATCCAAATTTCGAAGATATCCGTATATTGTATGACATATTTACCGGTTATAGTTATACGGTTTTGCTAATATTATTTTTGTACTCTCTAACACGTAACACGGTTGGCCATCCTATTCACAAACCACTTCATGCACAATGTATCCATGATTTGAGGGGCTATGTACCCTCCAACATGGTCGGCTATCCTATTTACTTGCCACTTCATGCACAAGGCATTTGTGACTTGGGAGACTATGTACCCTCCAACATGTGATACAGTTGGTCCAATTAACCCAATTGACCAAGCCTTAGGCCATCTTACTGGCCAAGTCCCACAACTTGCCCCTTTCCTAAAGTAAACAACTTACATTCCGCTAGGACCATCACAAGACAAGCTTTCCATTCACAAGTAGCGCCCACAACAAACATCAAGCTAAACAATCAACTAAGAATCCCCTTATCTACACTAAACCCCCTCCCCCTCCTTTGTATAAATAGAGCATCGTTGTAAAAGGAGGATCATCTTCATACATATGCACCAGTGGACTATTTTAGGTTAGTGAAGCTAAGTCTAGGTCTTCAGAAAGTTTGTAAGAACAATTTCCATGTTAAAGATGTAAGGGTCCGTTTGGTGGTCAGGATATGATAAGATAAGATAACTATTATATCTTGTTGTAATCTGTTGTTTATTGTGTCAATAGGATATGATAACGTTATGCTATCTCTTATCCTATCTTATTGCTCTAATATATTTCTTATCCTAAGGAGAGCTAGGGGAGTTAGGTTAAGAGACAATAGGATAGGATAAACTCTCTTTCTTTCTTTCTCTCTCTCTCTCTCTATATATATATATATATAATATTATATAAATTAATATTACTTATATTTATTGTATATATAATAATAATAATAATAATAATTTTGACATGTAAATTTGAAGTTATTATTAATTCAAATGTTAAAAATTAAATAATTAATATTTAAATATTTTTTAAAGAAAAATATTTGAATAATAATTATAATTTTAAAATTTATATATATATTTTTTTATAATTTAAAAAAACTAACTACATAAATTAAAATAATATTATATACTTTAGTTAAAATTATATTTTTTTGTAAAAATTAAAAAAATTAAATTAAAAGTTACTTTCTAGAAAATTATGTAATTTTAACAAACTAATAATTTTGTCATTTGAATATGTTTTATATTTTTTCCTATCATTATTTGGTTTGTTATTTGGTGTGCACCAAACATTAGATAAGATTATAACTTATTATTTTCTTATCCTATCATATTTTCATCTTGTTGTCATATCCTATCCTATTTTGACCACCAAACAGACCCTAAGAGTAAAAAAAATTATTAAAAAATAAAATAAATAAATGTTGCATAGTATAATAAATACCTTTTTTAATAATTTTTTTATTTCTATATCTTTAATACTCTTTTTGTTTCTTTGTATTTGTTCATTTACATAATTAAAGAATATAATTAATATCTTTATTCATATTAAAATTATTATTAACCTTCTAATATAACATTTATTATTTTTTCCCATTATTATGATAAGTGTATAAAGCATTTAAAAATTAGATAAAAAACAAAGATATAATTAAAAAGTTAATAATTAATTAATATTGTGTTGAAGTTTTAAATAAACAGATAAATAAAAACAAAAATTCTTTTAAAAATAGATAAATAAAAAGAAACAAAAAAATGTTGGTATTAATTTTGTTTTTGGTTGCAAGAATATTAGTATTAAGAAGTATTGTTAACGAAAACGATAATCATAAACATCAGTAACGTATCGTGTGAATGATATTATCACTCATTCTCAATAAAAATAAACCACAAGTGCAAGCGGTCGGGTTCTCAATCACTGCTCATACATAGTTACTAATTGTCTTTACGTGCCCATTTCGTCTTGCGTTTGTTGATATCTTCTTCGTTCACATTTTCCGTTTGCCAAATCAATAGATAACAATATCTGACTTTGGCACATTGGAAATCTAATTCACAGCCATAAGTCGTACGATCGTGCTTGGTGCGTAAATCTTGTAGACTCGGCTTAGAATTCTCTCACCTATTTATACTAGGCAAAATCAAATTTCTCACAATTTGGTTGAGGTTGGTGCTTGCATGATATCACACAACTCAAATCAAATCAAATACAGCCACATATATATGTATGAATGTCTACGAATGCGTCGTATTCGATCAAGTTGATTATTGTCTTGTTTTGGGCAGTGAAACAGCAAGTCACTGGCCCGGCACATAATTATTTCTAGAGTAAATTATACTGACATTTCTTGATATTTCGTCAAATTTTATCTGTTATCTCTTCTTTTTTTATTCTTACACTAACCTCCTTAATTATTTGAAAAATATTACACTGACACTCTTTATATATTATACTAACATCTCTTAATTTTTTGAAAAATATTATACTGTGTATCCCTATAAAAAAAGTTGTTGTAAACGTTAAAAAAACAGAGTTTTGTGAAATTTCAAAAGACTTCAAGGAGTGTTAATATTATTTATTCTTATTTCTATGGTAGGTGATTAGGGAGGATTATTAAATACCACTTACGAAACACACTGCGTATCTATTGTTTTTTGACCGTAAAAGTAGATCATGCATGACAGTTTCTCAACGTGCACTTTTTCAATGTAAGGGATCAGATTAGGAATGGCTTTCGTCGTCAAGAACGTTGCGTGATTAAAAACTTGGTTGATCTATAATCCATTTATAGGAGGAAAGAAACTTAATTTCCACTTGGCATGATATGTATTTCAGCTATAAATGAGAACAAACCTAACTTGAAAACATAGATACTTTAATATAATCATCAAAATAATCTCAACGTAAATTAAATACTTATGTAATTAATTTGAATTGGACATGGTTCTAAATTACGGTTGCAGTTGTGATTGCGGGCATTACGGTAGTTGCGATGCGGATTGCGGTCGTTGCAGCGTGAAATTATTATATGTTTGCACCTCATCTTTCTCCTTGCCTCCACCACCTCACCTTTCCCCCTACTAGCCTACCCCTACCACCTCACCCTTTCCCCTTGCCTTGAATGTATCATGCAGCTTACCAGCACTCCAACCAGCCACCATCAGATGCCTCCTTCCCTCCTCCAACATCCCATGCGACCACACCTATTAGAATAGAATATTTGAGTTTGAATCTTTGCTTATTTTTTGACAAAAAGTAGAATAGAACAATGTTGCGGCTCTGTTGCAGTTTTGCTACAGCTCTGTTGCAGATACATTGCTGCAATTCCTGTGATTTTAATTTACACCACAATTGCGCCTTATTGCCGTTGTGGGTAGCTTCGCAACAGCAATATTGCGTCCGCAACAGATGTTGCGGTTCGTAATTTAGAACCACGGGAGCATGTTTTAGAGATTACTCACTGTAAGCACATGATCTAGAGAAAGGAAGAATGAGTTTGGAATTTAAGAATGTTTGGCAAAAGTAGTTGAAAACATGCTGGAAGCTGAAAAGTGCTAGTAGCTGAAAATTGATAGCTAATAGTTGAAAACTGTTAAACTAACTTATTAAATTATAAGTGTTTGGTAAAATTATCTGTTGAAATAAATGATAAACTTAAAATGACAGAAATGGACATGTTTATATGGTATTTTTATATAAATTTTAATTTTTTTTATTGATAAAATATATTTTGGGATAATTATAATTTGTTTTTTAATTAATTTTAAACTCTTGTAATTTTTTATTAATAAATTAATTATTTTAATTATAATTTTTAGTTTCAATTATGATATTTTTTCGTATTATGCATTCTACTATTAATTTTATATTTATATCTTAAAATTTTTCCAACCAAGTTTAAAATAAAATAAATTAACATACACTTAAATAGATATCATACTTTCATTATGTTAATTAGTGTAATAGTTAAAATATCTTGAAGTGTAATGTTATAATAATATAATAAATAATGTAAATAGTGTTAAAATAAACAATGTAAGAAGAAAAACAAAAAAACAATAAAACCTTATCTTATGTAAAAAAGGATAATAAAGAAATTTAATAAATATTTTAAAGATAAAAAAGAAAAATATATATAAAAAGCTAGATGCTAGCGTTTTAAAAGACACTAATTGAAGTAACATTTCAAAAATGCTACAAACTACTAAGAAAAGCTTGTTTACCAAACACTATTAATAAGGTCAAACAAGCTTTTTAGTTAATAAAAAAAAAGAAGATAAAAGCTACCTGAAATAGCTTGCCAAACATAGCTTTGTGTTTCAAGTCATTTGGATTCTTAATTCTGTCTCAAATCATGTTAATCAAGAGAATCGTTAACAAGCACAAATTAAGCCATTTTGTAATATTCATATAAAATATTAAACATAAATTATGTTGAATAAATATTACACTAATCAATTATTTAGGTTATATTCAGTGAGAAAATCATTTTTTTTAAAAATAAATCTAAGTCATATATTTATATATGAATTGTCAAATTTAGTCATATAACTTTTAAAAAATTCACATAATTTATGTGTTTTAATCTTGATCATTCATAATAAGATCTAATATTTATTATTTATTTTTCTCATTCTCGCATAAAAAAAATCTCATTACATACATTTCTTAACTATTCAAAATTTTTGTATTTAAAATTGTTTAGTCTTTCCTCGTTAAGTTGTGTGAGACATAAATCATAAGTATGTGAAATTGATTTCCTATACCTTGTCCCTCCCCATGATCTCTTATTCTCTTATCTCCTCTTCCCCTCCTCCTTATAAGATACTTCCTCCATTTCAAAACTTTGGTGGTTTAAGGTTTTTGTACACAAATTAAGAAATATTTAATTTACATAAATTTATAGTAAATTACTCTCATTTATTGTTTTACAATTTTCTATACTATTTTCAACTACTTCATTTATCCTTTTAAGAAACAATTTTCTATAATATTTCCACTAAAAAATATCATTAATACTTCAATATAAATATCTTTTAAAATTCAAAGTTAATAATACTCCGCTAAAAGATAATCTTTGTTACTCAACTACATACAAGGGTACAATGAAAAATTTTGCTCAAATACATATTGAAATTCTATAACAATCAAAGTTTTGAAATGGAGAGAGTATACGACTATGAGCCTTTTCTTAAACCAAAAGAAAAATAAGTTTTGTCATTTTATAAAAAGCTTTTATATACTAAATTGTAATTTTTAACACAAATAGATAAGTTATTTATATTTCTCATGTCTTTTAATATTGTAGCTGTACATAATAAAGTAATAATTTAAAATTAAACTCATATAATCAAATAGTGATTAGTCCCAGTGGGAATTACGAATGTGACCTTACTTGAACTTTATCTATAATATGGCTAATTCAAATTTTGCTATTGTTATTTTAGGAAAATTTTTACTTAACTGACATTATAAGGATATCCAATCAAAGATTATAAATAAAGTGCTGACAATTAATATTTGGTTAAGAAGTATTTATTAAATATTTTTTAAATTGTTGATGAATGTCCACTAATTAATAACTTAATATCACAAACTACCCTACTCGAAAGGTTAAACTCCTAGTAAAGACATATATATATATATATATATATATATATATATATAGGGCGTATATTATGAGAATGACTTTCTTGTGTGAGAATGAGAACAATCAATCTCAACTGTTAAATTATAGATGGCCTAGATTAAAATACTTAAGAATTCAAATTTAAATCTCATGCAACCATTAAATCTTTAAAAGATTTACCAAACAAAAATTAAATATCTAAAAGATCTCGATTATCATGTCCTGAAATATCTCAATTATCACGTCACTCTTTTTAAGATTTTCGTTAACATATCACCATCACCACCATGACCGTTGCCATGGCGGTGGCAGGGATGGCGGCAATGATCATGATGATGGTGGCGGCGATGGTCATGGTGGTGATGATGATAGCGACAATAGTCATGATGGTGGTGGTGGTGTGTTAATACCATGATCGTTGTCACCATCGCCATCACTATCGTCAATCATGGTGGCGGCGGCAGCAACGATGATGGTGATGACGGTCATGGTAGTGGCGGCGATGGTGGTAGCAATAGTTATGACGATGGTGGTGGCGACGATCATAGTGGTGATGGTGATAAATTAACGCCAATCTTGAAGAAGATAGACATGATAATTGAGATATTTTAGGATATAATAATTAAAATCTTTTAGAGATTTGATGGTTACATGAGATTTAAATTTGAATTCATAAATATTTTAATCTAGACTTTCCATTTTAATTTAACGATTGAGATTAACTATTTTCATTCTCACATAAAAAAGTCATTCTTATAGTATACTCTCTCTCTCTTTATATATATATATATATATATATATATATATATATATATCTGTGTGTGTGTGTGAGTTTAATGTTAATTTCATAAACAATGTTAATCATTTATCTTATTCAGCTTTTTAATAGAAAGAATGAGAATTTGAACTCTAGACACTACTTGATGATAGTAACTCTAATACCATGTTATGAAAATGATTTTATACTGTATGTCTATATGTCTATGATTAAAAGTAATAATTATTAAATGAAAAATAAATTTGTCAATTCTGGGAAATAAAAGAATTTATCATTTTCTAAATAATTTATCATTTGAAATATTTTTGATAATGATGTTATAGGTACGAAGTATCCATTGGTTTTGCCGATACTAATAAATATTTTATGCTTATTTAATATATATTCTTATTTCATTTACACTAAAAATAATGAATTTAATTGAACAGTATAATTATTTTTTATATTATTATCAAACTACAAATTGTCATGTTTAATAAATTTGTTAATTTTTATAATAATTATGCAAAAGTTATACATTAAATTATTTTTTATTAGCTACTAGTGTAAAAAACATTAAACTAACTCAAAATTAATTACTAGTAATACATCTCATATCAATGTGTCAATTTCCCTCATGCCTTTGTGATTTGAAGATATTTTTTCAAACTATGAGAGCATGAGTTCAAGTGTAGCGTCAAATCCCGTATCAATTATTTAGTTTTGTAAAGGAAGAATTTTTTATGTTAAAAACTGGAAGATGTGGTTAATAATTTAGTGGACAGTGTCCAGTAGGAGGAATTGCATTATTATTGTCTTGGAATGTTGCATTGAAGAGAGAGAGAGGTCACACACTTACACTGGTCAAAATGCTTCCCATTAGTGGTCGGTATGGCGGTGGACTTTAGCATAGGGCATGTGGGAAAGGCCCGGAAGAACTGGGAATCCTGGATCCATATTCCCAATTCCTACCGCTCCGGGTTTAACGGTCACATTTTTTTTTTTTAGCCGTTGAGGTCCCCCTTATTTAAATTATCCTCATTCAAATGCTCCTCCTTGTCACTGACACCAACTGTCCTTCCAATACATAAACAATTTTATGTTTCCACTTGAGTACTACCGCACAACACCAAACAGAATTTGTGATTATTAAAACTTAAAAAGGTATTAGAGAATACTAATCACTTTATCACTGTTGATTAATAATTAATAAATTGAAATAAAGATAACCTCGTCTTGAAGCATCTCCAAGTGTTGCTTACTTGGCTTTGCTGCGTCCGACGCGGCAGCAGTGTCTCTTTTTGTTACGTCTCATGAGATTGATTATGTTAGCTCAACGGCTCATAGTCCTAAGTAACACCACAACGAAACCAATTAACCGTCCATGCATTGCTGACTATAATTGTGTAGTGCGTTGTATTAGAACTAGTTATAAAAAGTTTGTTTATCATCAAAATCAATTCAATCCAAAAATACCCTTAGGTAAATACATTTTAAATTACTTCATTTTGCACACGAAGATTAGGGTACACCATTTTTCTCACGCCTAATTTTATGTTGGTTAACAATGATTTAAATTTTTGTTAATAATTTACACAAATTAATAATAATTTTTCATAATATAATAATTTTCTGAGTTTAATGATCATACATTATTAATATAAAAAGTTTTATATTGTTATTCAATCAGAAATTACTATTAATATAATTTTTAAAATATTTATTATAAAAATCAACAAACTTACAATAAATAATAATTTATAATTAAATAACAGTATAAAATTACTTTACATTATTAATAGATTAAACTCTAATTTTATATGCAGAAGAAACTAAAGTAAGTACGAGTTACGGCTTTAGAGGATTAAAAAGAGACCTTAGTCTTGTACTAGTACTTGACATGACCAACCCGAAAGGCAAATTAAATTAGGCGAAAGGCCACAGTGGTGGCCAATATTTCAACGCTTTCCCACGACTTGATCAAACGGTCCACATCGCATCACACAAACGCAAATATAAATACACTCCTTTCTTTTCTCTCCCAAAGTTCCCAGCCATTAATCGCAAGGTCACTCACACTAGGGTTTACAGGCAAATAAGGTAAGTCCGTGTTATACACAGAAACACAACACAGAAAAGAAAAAGAAAGAAAGAATGGGTTATGTTTCTGTGAGAGTGGTTCTAATCTCCACGGGGATTTTATCGATGGCAATGGGTTTGAAACTCACACTCCCTTTGCTCTCGCATTTCCTCCTCACCCAAGCCCCGCACGTGTGGGCCTTCGTCCTCACGTGCTTCACTCCTCCCTACCTCTACATCCTCCTCAACTTCATCATCCTCACCATCGTCGCTTCCTCCAAGCTCCACAACCACCACCACCACCACCACTCCCCGCCGGACACCGTCCTCCTCCCCTCCGACCCGGCCATCTACGACGGACCGCCCGCCGCCGTCCAGATCCCCGCTTCCGACACCGTCAACTTCTCCGCCGTCGCCTCTGACGAATGCCTTTACGAAACGAAAACGACGCCGAGCCACGACACAGTCACGGAAGGTAACGGTTCTGTCGGCTACGTCTACGACGAGAACACGCCGGTGAAAGCGACGGTTAACGACGACGACGACGTTGGCGTTGTCTCTCCAAGCCTGCAGAGGAAAGATTCGTCGGAGTTCGCGTTTGCAAACGAGAACGAGAAACCGCCGGTTTCTGCCAGATTCAGCCACCGGAAAGCAGTTAAAGCCAGTCCCGAAGGTATCGTAATTCGTAATCGTAACTATAACCGTATTGTTTCTTTTATTTATTTTTTGAAATTTGAAATTGAAAAATAATAGTAAGAAAAAGAAAAGGAGAAGCGAAATTGGTTTGAAAAATGTTGAACAATGCATAAGTTCGGTAGATACTCTTCATTCTGAACAGGAATTTTATCTCCATAATAATTAAAAAAATTATGCTATAGTAAGATAAAATTTTAACAGTATCACTTAAAAAATTATATATAACTTTTGTTTTGCATAACAAATTTTATAAGTAAATGATAAAGTATAAGATGTAATAATGATATAAAAGTAAAAAATAAAAATGATATTATTATAAAAATTATTGTATGAATTATTATATAAAGAGAAAATAGGTTATGCATAAAAAATTTATTGATTTTAATAATAATTATTTTAAAAACCCATTAAAATTGATTTTGATTAGTTGAGAATGTAACAGTTTTTACATTGAAAATGCATAGTAATTAAAATAGGTATCTCCTTTATATAATGGTATAGGTAATAGCTGTATAATAGTTGTTTTTGTGTTTATTTTTTTTCTAAATCTCATTTTGTATATTATTATTACATTATATAATACGAAGGGAGAGAGATAAAAATAAAAAATATATTAAGATATAAATTGTTGTAAAAATTATTATATGTGTATAATTTAGTTGATTTTGGTTGTGATGTGATGGTGTAGGAGGCAAGGTGGTGGCGTTGGGAGTGGCGAAGGTGAAGAAGCAGGAGACGCTGGAGAGCACGTGGAGGACGATAACGGAGGGGCGAGCGATGCCGTTAACTCGGCATTTGAAGAAGGCGGAGACGTGGGAGACGCAGGGGACGCCGTTGAGGGATTTGAACGGCGGGGCGGGGATGAAGAAGTCGGAGACGTTTGCGGGGAGGGAGAAGAACGCGGCGGCGAGGCTGCGGAAGGAGCCGTCGCTGAGTCAGGACGAGTTGAACCGCCGAGTGGAAGCGTTCATCAACAAGTTCAACGCGGAGATGAGGTTGCAGAGGCAGGAGTCGCTGAGACAGTACAGGGAGATGATGAATCCAGGAACTCACTGACTCACACACACTCATTCACTCCAATCCAATTTGGGGGAAAAGAAAGAAAACGGTGCCGTTTTGGTTTCGGAACCAGGAGGATTAAGTGTCAAACTGAAGTTCAATCAATTATAAAACAGAGTGTGATTAAACAAGGCTTTGTTGTGTTGCATTGGTTTTTTTTTTTCAGGCAAAGGATGAACGAAACACAGTTTGGGATAGAAGGAAAGTTTTAGTGTAGTGTGTATGATGGAATATGTTTGGGGGGATATTATTTTCAATTTCCATAAATTGGATTTTTTTTTTTTTGGTTCTTAATTATGTTAATATTGTGCTTGCTTATGCTTCTAATGCAATCTTCCGATTGCCGGAGTAGAGTTTGAACTTGTTCACGGACTTGAATGGAAAGTGGTAGGCACGTGACGAATTGAGTGTGATAATAATGAAATTGCCAACTTTTCCCAGAATGGATGAATAATTATATTCGAATGGACTTGAACTTGTTCACGGACTTGTATGCTGTGAAAGAACCTGTGACACACAACAACGTTTCATAGGTTTGAATTCGAATGGATGAATAATTATATTCTTACGAGTAATTCTTTTGTAATCATATCTATTCTTATATTACAAGAGAAATGTTGAATTTATAATTTCGAAAGTGAAATTTATTTTCATTGCTCCTTTAATTAAATTTTTTTAATATCTTTTTTTTTTCACTAAAGGAATTCTCTGACCGGTTGTCAAAGATTCATTGAAGAATAAAAAATTTAGTTATTACTAATTATATCATAATTTATTGATTTATAAAGTAATCTGGATTAAGTTTATTCTTCGATATTTTTGGGTTTAATGTTTGTTGTTTTTCTAGTTTAATTTATATATATTGTTAATGTAAAATTTTTATACTAACAATTAATAAAAAAAAAGTTTAATTATACTTTGTGTCATTCAAGTTTTATTATTTTATAGATTTTGTCATTACTTTTTTTTTCTTGTATTTTATCACCTTATTTTTGAAATATTACAAATTTTGCTCAATCATTAACTGTTTATTAAATAAAAATTCTTAAAATTATGTAAAATTTGCAAGATTTCAAAAATAAAATAACAAAATATGAAAGAAAAAAATATAGTAACAAAATTCGTAAAATGATAAAACTTGGATGATACAAGGTGCAATTAAACCTAAAAATACTATAATAGACATGATTTTTAAAATAATTTTTATTCAAATCAGTACACTTATCATATATGTGAATTTATAATTAAATGACATGTTTTACACTTTACTCAAAGAATAAGTTGACACTAAATAGAATGTAATTTTTAGTGGGTAGGCAGCGTGTCATGAGAAGGATTTTGTATAATGCAGTGTATGAGACAAGCTCTGTTTATTGAAAGCCGTGTCGCCATACTAGTTATAGCAATGATCTGCTGGAGAGGCTGAAAAAAATCCATGCTACTAATGAATTTGAATCCTCTCCAGTCAATATTTTCTCTGGCCAATGTCTTGCAGCATCTCAGCTCTTAATTCATCAATGCACAATAATCAAGAAAGAGAGAGAATATAATATATGGTCTAGATTTTTGTAAGAGAGAAAATATTGCTGGAGAGGCCGAAAAAAATCATGCTACTAACAACGAGGTGTTGGCACGGAAGAGATGGCCAGATAATGGTTTAAAAGTAGTGATACCCTCTAAATATTTGCCTTGCTCATTCATTCATTTCTTCAACGTCACAGGACACAGGGAAAAAATAAGGAGCAAAACTGCAAGCAGAAAACTACAAGGTTTGCCTCTTGGCTAGATGATAAAGCAGTTGCACACAAACACAAGCAGCCACATTCCTTACTTTGCGGGAGATTAAAGAAGCCTCCACATTATTCCATAATGAAACTAGTTCTCATAGTCAAAATTGACATCATAATGAAACATCACATTATGGATGTACCCAATAAAACAAATACAGAAGAAATTAAAAATATGGGCAATGATGTCATGGCACAGCACTGTGCAATTTGAGAACCAAGCTAGCTAGGCAAAGTGATCTTATCTACTTCAACTGCGGCTTTCCGATGATATACATTGCAACATTCTAAGATCAGACATAATAAATTGAATTCTTGCATTTATTTCAGTAGTCGGGAACCGGCTGATGGATGGACTTGGGAATCTCAATTCTCACCGAGTGAATCAGACACGAGGAGTTACAGGACGGATAGAAAACTGCATTGATTTTTTTTATTTTTTTTCAATCTAGCAAAAAGACAAGTAACAAGTGGGATTTTGAAACAACTTCTAGAATGCAATAAATATGATTTGAATTTCTCTATCTAGTAATACTTGTATGGTTTAGCCATGAAAATAGTTTAGGCTATCAGACAGGAATTTATAGCTCGACTTATATTAGTTCAGGCTTTTTTATGAAATAAATTAGGTTAAGACTTTTATAAAACTTATTTAGTTAAAAAGATCAAATTTTAGATTATTCAAAAAGTTTTTTAAGCTTAACAAATCAAACTATTTAAGTAAATATAATTATTTACTTTTTGTTAGTATTGTTATTATATTAAATTTTTATAATGTATTAAATTTATATATTTATTTATCTTTTTAAATATTAAGCAAGTTGATATACATAAGGAGTCAAGCTTATAAGCTTAGAATTTAATGGCTATGCACTGTCAGTGTAAAGTAATTTTACACTGTCAACTAATCAAAAATCACCGTTAGTATGACTTTTAAGGTAATTATTATAAAAGTCAACAAACTTACCATACATGGTGAGTTGTAATTAGATAACGGTTTAAAACTACTTTACATTGTCAGTTCATAGCTTATTTTCTCATAAGCTTATTAACAGATAAATTTATGCTCTATTTAGAGGCCTAATTACAAAATAAACTTTTAAATAAGTTATCATAAGGGTCATATTAGACCATAAAAATAAGTTTATATCATATAAACAAGTTATTGGACTCGACTCTTATATCATCTAATCAACCTATTTCTTTCCCTGTCCCATATCTTGAGTCATAGTAGTTATAATTTTCATAGTTTATAGTTTGTTTTATAGAAAAAAAAATTTTGTTGACTCTTAATCAATTAGCATATTTAAGGATACGTCATACCTATCTAAAAACTTAATATATGAAATAGGCCTTTATATATGCTAACAGGCCAAGTTAGATTTTCAAGAAAATCAGCTTGGGCTTAAAAAAAAAAGCCTATGACAAGTAATGTATCAAACTTAAACCTTGAATTTTTTAAATAACTTAGACCTACTTAAACAAAGCTTTGTTGGGAACATCCTATGTCCATCTTTACTATAGTTATATAGAAAGAGCTGTTTGAGTAGAAGAAATGACAAAATTTATATATAATTTTTTATGTGTTGTTTGTATAATTTCTTAATTAGAATTGAAGTTTCACTTTGATAATCTACATAATTTTCTAATACAAATCTTTATTTTATGGATTATTGAAATAAAACTTCAATTTTAATTAAAAAATTAATACAAACAGCACTTCTCAAACAGTATTTAAATTTTCTCGTAAAAGAAATTATACGCACCACCTCCCTAGTGCTCCACTATGGGGAAACAAACATTGAAACATGCTTCATAAACCAGGAAAGTGCACTAAATCTTATGATTTAAACATAGCTCAGGGCAAAGATACTAGATGTCGCAACCGGGGTCGCGGCGGGACGGCGAAAAAGAGTTCTAAAAACAGGGAGTCGCCACCAATATTTATTAAGGAAAAATATTGGAAAAACCTAAAAGAAAATGGTCTACGAAACCAGATTTTAGGCTCGGGAGTCAATTACGTGTAGGGAAGGTATTAGCATCCTACAACGTCCGTCATAAAGACGATTGCCTCTAATTGATCAAGCAAATTATTAATGACTTTTAAAATATTTATCTCACCCTAAAAATAATTGCAAGAAGAATTTTATTATTATAAAAGAGATTTTTATTATTTTTGAGATCGACAGGAGTGGGCCCCTGCTCCTACGTATCTCCCAGTGCAATGGAGAATCAGACTCACGTAGTTCTTTTGTAGAAAATATTTGTGTGTTGTTATTTTTTTATTTTGTTTATTAAATTTTAGGATTTTTAAACCGTCACGGCTTATATGTCCTAAAAATAGAATCAACAAAGGTGTACACCCAAGTCAATTCATTGAAGCAAATTAATTTTAGTTTAACATTTCTAATTTTAGAGAGAAGTTTAAAGACATCAAGTTGTCACAACTTGTGCCTTAAAACCTTAGGATTAAAAAGATGTCACATCCAATTAATCTTTTCTCTAAAAAATTAATTAAATATAAAATATTTTTAATTTGACAAGAACATACAAAGAATAAAATTTAACAAAACAACAATGACAAAAGAAAATAAAACATATATATAAAAAAGATAAGATAGGCAAATTTACCTCAAGATATAATTTGTGATGAACACAAAATAATCCACCACAAGCTTCTAATAAAAGCTCCAAGAGAAGAAAAATAAAAGAGATAATAAAAAAAAGATTAAACTTTCATAGGCTCCATGCTTTGCATTAAGCCCATAATTAATGGATGTTTTTCTTGCCTCCCTCATTGCGTGGTAGGCACCTCTTTATATAGGGGAAGGAGAAGATGCATGAATGTAGATTGTCCAATGTGGGACTTTTAAGTGAAGGGAAGGTAATGTGGGACTTGAGTTTTTTTATGATTAAATGACTCACTTCGGGGTTGATTTTCATCAAGATAGAAGTTGATTTTGGTTTTTGAGATAGAGAGATGAGTTGTAGATTTTTTTACAAGCTTTCCAACGGTGTAAAGAATACCTCAAATGGACAAGTATAACTCAAGATACGACATTGTCTTTCCATGGTATTTATCATAAAAAAAAATGAGCTTTTTTCTTCAAAAGTTCTCTTATTTCTTTTTTCTTTTTTTTATATTTTATTTTCATTTACCCGGACAAAATTGGGTGTTTACAGTTGCCCCTCTTTACTTAGGTTTTACTAGATAATGTGAATAACTAAATGTTTTCATATTATCGTAGTAAAAGATAAGTAAAGATATGAACCCTAATTTTGTTCGGGACCTGAATAGAAAGGCAATGGATATGAAAAACCAAAAAACACGGGAATTGAAACCATCAAAGCAGTGGGCGTAGGGACCCAAAAAGAGTAAAAACAATGGGCGTGAGGACCTGAAACGTAAAAGCGGTGGGCGCGGGGACCCGAAATTGTAAAAGCAGTCGGGGTGGGGACCCGAAATGTAAAAAAAACTGGGCGTGGGGACCCAGAAACGTAAAAGCGGTAGGTATGGGCACTTGAAATGTAAAAGCGGTGGGTATGGGCACTCAAAATGTAAAAGCGGTGGGTATTGGGACCCGAAATGTAAAAGCGGTGGGCGTGGGGACCCGAAAACGTAAAAGTAGTGGGCGCGAGGACCCGAAAATGTAAAAGTGGTGGGTGTGGGGACCCGAAATGTAAAGCGGTGGGCGTGGGAACCCGAAAATGTAAAAGCAGTGGGCGCGGGGACTCGAAAATGTAAAAGCAGTGGGTGTGGGGACCCAAAATGTAAAAACGATTGGCGTGGGGACCCGAAAACGTAAAAGCAGTGGACGCGGGGGCCTAGAAAAGTAAAAGCAGTGGGTGTGGGGACCCAGAAACGTAAAACGGTGGGCGTGGGAACCCGAAAATGTAAAAGCAATGGGTGCGATGACCCAAAAACATAAAAACGGTGGGTATAGAGACCCGAAAATGTAAAAGCAATGGGTGCGGGGACACAAAACGTAAAAGCAATGGACTTAGATGCAGATGTTGGGAAAATAATGGACTTTGATGTTAATGATGCAGATGCCAGGCAGGTACTGGACTTAGATGCAGGTGCCAGGTAGGTACTAGACTTAGATACATGTGATGTAAATGTTGAATATGTAGGACTGAAGCATGTGAGTGTAGGATAAATGAGACTTGGAATGCTCATGAATGCATTTGATAATTTGGATGGAGGGTAGTTGCTGTGATGATTGTTGATAATAGCATAGACAATGCGACAAATGATGCAAAATCTTGATGTGATGTGTATATGTTGTATGATATGATATGTGAGGCTTTAATTATTACGATGCAGGATGCACAGACAACAAGACAAATGATGTAAAATTGTGATATGATATGATCAAATGTTGCTAGCAATAGCTTCATTATTTTCCTTTTTTTTCCTTTTTTTTTTTTTTTTAAAGAAAGATGCTCTAAATTGATTGTTTTTCTTTTGAGAGCTTTGATGTTTGAAAACAAATTCTTGCAAATTCTTTTTTTTTTCACATTATTTAGGTTTTTTAACTTTGACTAAAGAGGCAGGGTTGAATGTGTAGTTCTTATCTTTTGACTAGACTTAACTTGAAGTTCATTGAGTTCCTTTGGTCTAACATGTTAATTGGGGGACCATCTTCTTGTTATCTTTTTGAAGCATTATTTAATAATATGCATGACTATGCCAAAGAGATTTTGGAATTTGTTTATCTCTGAGTTTCAAAAAGAAAACATGAGACACTTGATAAGGGTTGGAAAATAGATCAAATGATTGCCCTTATTTAAGAAACTGAGTTTGCCCCCAACATATGGAAGATGTTGTCACAATCTGTGATGAAATAATGAGTGGGAATGAAATGGGGAATTGAACAATTGCCCCAATTTAGCCTTAAATGGATGGAATCAATGAATGAAGTAAGAATAGATTAACACACAAAGTACTTGCCCCAATTTAAGCTTGAAGGGTGGGGTCAAAGGATGAGACAAAGATGGAACGGATTGTCCTAGTTTAAACTCAAGGGAATGAGATCAAATGATGAATTGAGAGTAAAGCCCTATTTAGAATAACAAGGTGGAATCATATGACAAAAGAAAGATGAAAGAGATTGTTTCAGTTTCATCTTGAGGAAAAATGGATAACACGTGGATTGCCCCGGTTAGACTTGAGGGGTGGAAAAAAGAACAAGGATAGAATGACTTCTGAATTGCACTAGTCCAAATTCTTTGAATGATCCCCTTAAGCATTGCTATGCATGAAATTTTTGCCTTAGGACTTGTCTTTTCTTACAAAAATCTTGGATGGACAAGCTATATGAGCATTATTTTGTCTTTCTTTTTCTTCCTTTTTTTTTTTTTTTGCCAACATGCTAACAATAATGAATGAGTCAAATTATTTTGTCTTAGGATTAAACTTTCAGAAAATAAGAGCAATCAATCTTTGATTAGTATGGACTTTATTGAGCTTATAACGCGGCCAGTGTTTGAGAAGGCTATGAAAGGATGTGAAGGCTCAAATAAGTGTTTGAAGGTTTATTTAAAACAAGGATTTTTGATGTAGTGCCACATCCAATACCTTATTCTCCCATTATTTTTGTATTTTTCTTTTGCTCAGTCTCTTTTTTTTCTTTTCTTTTTTCTGTGTCTCAAACATCACTTTTTAGTTCTTTTTTTCTTTCTTTTTTTGTTTCCTTTTTTCATTATTTTGATGACATCATGACTTAACTAGATTCAATATGAACACTACGTTGTCCCCTAATGTAGGAGTGATCCTTGTTTGGGATAAATTGAAAGTTTTTTTTTTTTTTACGACTCAAATTGGGTAACAAGGAACAATTTGTATTTTTGGGGATAAAGAAAAATAGCCGTACATCATCTCAAATCATAACTGCTTATTTTCAGAAATTTAATCTAGGACAAAATTTGATGAATTTAACACATGCTGTTGTTTTTGCTTTTTGTTTGTGTCCTAACTTTTGCTTAGACTGCCCTTACGGGTTTTTAGTCTAACGGACATTTTTTTTTGTCTTTTTTTTTTCTCAAAAGACTTATCTCAAACAAACTTGGGGAATTGGCTAGATATAATGACCAAGAGCTGATGACTTTGCCCCAATGTAAAATTCTCAAATTATCATTTTTTACAAAACTTCTTGATTAGGAATCATTCAAAAGGTTATAGGACCATTTTGTTGTTGTTGATTTTAATGGAAAAACAAGTGTAGAAGCCAAAAGGAAACAAAGGCAAGGTATAGAAATGAGGATATTGAACAACTCAACCAAGTGAAGTTAACACGTCATGCAAGTTGACCAGTGAATATGTGCCTCAAACAAAGTTAACAACAAATAATGGTAATCACCCAAATTGACAAGTTAGACCACCTAAACATTAAAGACTTTTTATTGCAGAAAAGTTTCAATGGATTATGATAAATCTTTTCTTATTTTTCCTTACTCTTTCTTCTTCTTTTTTCTTTTTTTTTCTTTCTCTCTCTCTTTTTGACTTGAGTACCTAACTTCCTATGAATATCAAAATTGCATGAATTTGTGATTTGTCATCTTTAAAGAAAAACAATCAATTCAGAAGCTTTCTCTTTTTCCCCTTTCTTTATTTGTATTTGATTTTAATGAATAAGGAATTTTTTTTTTATGTTTAAATGCATAAATGGAATGCAGTCCTAATGCATTAAATGAAATGCAATAAAACAAAATGTTATTTCTTTTTGCGAGGATGCAAGACAGACATTTTAAATATCAATATGAATTATGAGATGAAAAAAATGTAATTAAATGTTATGCATGAACATTTTTAAATATTTTTAGTGATGAATGCTAATGAATTTGACTTGGATAAGATGAAAATGGATGCATGAAATATGATGCAATAATGATGAAAAGCATATTTTTGTATTTTTGTTTTATTTTTTAAAACAACAATGAATACAAATAACATCTAGAAGATGAAATGCAATGCAAATGTCTATACATCAACAGTGTAATGTAAAATTTTTTAGACACATGCAAGAAAGATTTTTTTTTGTTTTTTGTTTTTTTAAGACTCGTGTAGGAAAGAAGGCGTGTTTATCAATGGTAATGCAAAATGCATGTTTATCATTTTTTATTTGAATAGAAATTTAAGATCAAATTATTCTCATTTTTCTAGAAAAGGATTTTTTTTTTTTAAGAAAATGAATGCTCTCTTTATGACCTATAAAGGTTCTCTTAACAACTGATAGCTTTACGAGTCATTCTAATACGTGGTCCTCCCCAATAGGTGGTTCTATGGTTCTAAAAGGGGTTTCTAGAGCCAAGGACCCTCTCTCAGAATATTGATCACAACAATAGGTAAACTATTAGAAGTGATAATACTCTTGAAAGGATCAAACTCTAGGTGAGGCCTTCATGATAACCAAACAGGATGTACATCCAGAAGGCTACCACTACTCAACCTCTTACCTATCCTAAGCTGCACTCAGGTCCGGGTATAGGACCCCACTCATAAATGTATGTGAGATGTGTAAGTAAAGTATGTGAAGGGAGCAATTTCTAGACTACCCAACTTGCAAAACATATAATATAATAAATGGTTTTCTATCCTATGGTTCAAAAGCATGTAAAACATATTTACAAATAATAAGACATATAATGAATTAAACTATATACAACAATAAGACAAAGAAAAGAAAAGCTGATATAAATAAATTAAAAGTCACAAATTTTCTTAATCAATTATGATAGGCTTGACTCAAAATGTCCCCAGCGGAGTCGCCATCTGTCGCAACCGGGGTCGCGATGGGACGGCAAAAAAAGAGTTCTAAAAACAGGGAGTCGCCACCAATATTTATTAAGGAAAAATATTGGAAAAACCTAAAAGAAAATGGTCTACGAAACCAGATTTTAGGCTCGGGAGTCAATTACGTGTAGGGAAGGTATTAGCATCCTACAACGTCCGTCATAAAGACGATTGCCTCTAATTGATCAAGCAAATTATTAATGACTTTTAAAATATTTATCTCACCCTAAAAATAATTGCAAGAAGAATTTTATTATTATAAAAGAGATTTTTATTATTTTTGAGATCGACAGGAGTGGGCCCCTGCTCCTACGTATCTCCCAGTGCAATGGAGAATCAGACTCACGTAGTTCTTTTGTAGAAAATATTTGTGTGTTGTTATTTTTTTATTTTGTTTATTAAATTTTAGGATTTTTAAACCGTCACGGCTTATATGTCCTAAAAATAGAATCAACAAAGGTGTACACCCAAGTCAATTCATTGAAGCAAATTAATTTTAGTTTAACATTTCTAATTTTAGAGAGAAGTTTAAAGACATCAAGTTGTCACAACTTGTGCCTTAAAACCTTAGGATTAAAAGATGTCACATCCAATTAATCTTTTCTCTAAAAAATTAATTAAATATAAAATATTTTTAATTTGACAAGAACATACAAAGAATAAAATTTAACAAAACAACAATGACAAAAGAAAATAAAACATATATATAAAAAAGATAAGATAGGCAAATTTACCTCAAGATATAATTTGTGATGAACACAAAATAATCCACCACAAGCTTCTAATAAAAGCTCCAAGAGAAGAAAAATAAAAGAGATAATAAAAAAAAGATTAAACTTTCATAAGCTCCATGCTTTGCATTAAGCCCATAATTAATGGATGTTTTTCTTGCCTCCCTCATTGCTTGGTAGGCACCTCTTTATATAGGGGAAGGAGAAGATGCATGAATGTAGATTGTCCAATGTGGGACTTTTAAGTGAAGGGAAGGTAATGTGGGACTTGAGTTTTTTTATGATTAAATGACTCACTTCGGGGTTGATTTTCATCAAGATAGAAGTTGATTTTGGTTTTTGAGATAGAGAGATGAGTTGTAGATTTTTCTACAAGCTTTCCAACGGTGTAAAGAATACCTCAAATGGACAAGTATAACTCAAGATACGACATTGTCTTTCCATGGTATTTATCATAAAAAAAAAATGAGCTTTTTTCTTCAAAAGTTCTCTTATTTCTTTTTCTTTTTTTTATATTTTATTTTCATTTACCCGGACAAAATTGGGTGTTTACACTAGATATTTTAGATTTTGGCTGGCTGCCGTTATTTGGTCACTATTATTAGTAGTTACCATGTGCGAAACTGTAATGTGACATTAATTTGTATAAATATACAATGAAAAATTGTAAAACATATTCAATTAAAAATGAGATACAAAAAAGCCAACACCTGGAATCAACGCTTAGAAGTCATTTTTCGTGTTTTTTATTTAATTATTTAAGTATTTTATATATTTTTTCTTTGTCAATATGCATTAATGAATATTATGTTATTTTTTTGGTTAACAAAAATTATATAAATATTACGTTATACCTTTGTTACCTTTCTGATAATTATTGGACAGAATTTGATATAAATAATGTCATTTTAATAATTAAAAAATTATGAAGTTCAAATAATAGTAGGGAGAGCTTTTTTACAACTTACACAAAACTTATTAATGTAGTCCTCTCTTCAAATCCCAACGTGACATGAAATACTATTTTTTTTTAGTTTTTTACTAATTTTTCAATCTGAGTGTTTCATCGACTTTTTCATTAAATAATTTTCATAGATTTTAGTTTATGTTAAATTATGTTTATTTATTGTGAGTCTTAATTTATTTTTAGGTTAAATTAATCAGTAGATCCTTAAATTATTTAGGAATTTTTTAATTAGGTCTCTAAACTAAAAAAATTGTAATTGGGTCATTAATCTTATAAAATTTTTATAATTGAGTCCCTAAGGTATTTAAAATTGTCACAAATTGTCATTTTCTAACAGTTTTAAGCTACCATAAACTAACATCAAGAACTTATTTACAAAAACTTTATAAGATCAAAGATTTAATTACAATTTTTTTAGTTTAAGGACCTAATTAAAAATTCTCAAATAGTTCAAGGACCTATTGATTGATTTAATCTTCTTTTAAATTATTTATTTTAATAAAATATTGGTTTTTTTATTTTTTATTTTTTATTTTTTATTACATTAAATAAAAGAACACTACGGAAATGAATAAATAATATATTTAAATAAATTTTAATATTTTAATATATTTATAACTTTTATTTACATATTTTAAAAAAAAATATTTGTAGTTAAGTTTTTGAAATTTTAATTACAACAATATATTTATTAAATAATTTTCGAATTATTTATTAAATATTTAATATATTTTGAGATCATTTAATTTGTTTAAATAAAATATTTATTATCTTCTAAAAATATTATTGAATAATAATATAGAAGTTTTTAACTATTCTATATTTTGTAATTAGTTTTTAATTTTATTATTAGTAATATATACAATAAAATATTTGTAAATCAATCTTTAAAATTAATTTTACTAATTAAAATAATTTTTGACATTTTAATTAAAAAGAGCGTTATTGAAATGAGTGAATAATATAGTTAAATAAAATTTTGATATTTTAAAATATTTATAATTTTTATTCTTTAAATTTAATTTATATTCATATTTTTCGTTAAATTTTTAATTTGTAATTAATTTTTTGAATTCTTAATTTAAATAATGTATGTATTAAATACTTTTTTGAATTATATATTAAATATTTTTAGTATATATTGATATTATTGAATTCTTTTAAATAAATTATTTTTATTTTCTAAAAGTATTATTGAACAATAATTTAGAATTTTTTTAATATTTTATCTTTGTAATTAAACTTAAATTTATTTAATTAATATATAACAATTTTTTGTAAATTATCTTTAAAATTAATTTTTATTTATTAATATAATTCTTGAAATCTTTAAAATTAAAAATTTTAAATTATATATTTTAATACTTTTATGTATTTTTGTTATTATAAAATAAATTTATGTTGATTTAATAAATTTTACATCATATTTTTATTTTAATCAATATATTCTTCCATTTAGTGAGGTAATTCATTTTAATTTAAAACTAAAAATAAAAAATAAAAATTATTAAACAATTTCTACTTTATTTTTAAAGCCCATATTTTGAATTTTAACTTTAAAGTAACTTTTAAGCAAAAGAAGAAAAAAAAAGGGCCTGGTCTTGAGTTCAAGTTCTATTATGCAACTGTATTAAATACTTGGAGGAAAAACTTTGCCTCCTATAATGATCCTACTTAGGGATGGCAAAAAAACCCACGCCCACGGATATTCACGGATAAAATCTGCCACGAGTAGAAAGTGAGTACTTTAAATGGGTACCTGCGAATACTCTAAATAGGTATATTCACTTCCCGTTTATTAACGGGGCGGGTACGGATATCATGGTACCCGTACCCGCAAATACCCACTACCCACAATTATATATTTACTTAAATACCCTTATATATTAATATAGATAAAATTACATAAATTTATTCAAAATTTTCAAAACAATTGTTTATTACGAGAGAAATCTTATACAATTATATTACAAGAGAAAATGAACATAAGTTTGTGAGCATTTAAACTATATTTTTTTAGAAAATTTGTTAGAATAATTAAAATTTATGTTCAAAGTGATTATTTTAAACAATAACTCTTTAATTTATAAATTTAAATTTGTAAATTCAAAGTGATATTTGCAGCATTTTATAATTGTCCACAACATACAAAATAAATTTGTTATTTTTGTATTTTTTATTTTTTAAAAAAATATATGTGAATATCCATAGATACTTGCGGATATTTTTAATATACGCGGGTATTCGCTTAAAGGATACCCGCGCGGGTAATGGGGTGGGTACAGGTACAAAATTTTATCAGATGGGGCGGGGCAGGGCGGGGCGGGTACGGGTAGTAGCTATCCGCTACCCGCCCCATTGACATCCCTAGTCCTACTTAACTCAAGCAAGATTGTCTCCAGTGAAAAATACTTGTAATCTCTACCAAAAAAAAATGGGCCAAACTTTACATAAATGTATTTAAAATTTCATTATATTCTTTAAAATATTAAAATCAATTATAAAATGTTTAAAATTAATTATTGATGATATCAAAAATTGTAAAAAAAAAAAGGACAAAATATCATTAGGAGACACGTTTATGATTATCTACTACTATTAAAAGGATTACAGTGTAACTGGTATTGATCTCTTAAGAAAAATAAAATTATATATATACATATATATATATATATATATATATATATATATATATATATATATATATATATATATTAAAACAAGAACGAAGAAAAGTATAATTTAAGCATCTTTAATGAAGGAAAAATGTTATTTTTTTCCCTATTATCTCTTAAACAAGAGCGTATATTTTAGATTAATTTTACTCCACGCAATAATCAGTGATAGAAATTGAATCATCAATGTTACCTTCCCCATAATTTAATTAGAAAGGATTTATGCATAGCAGCTTCATACTAAGTTTATGGGATTATTTTTAATTAAGAAAACCCTATATATTTAAATTTAGTTTTCTTTATCCATTTTTAAGAGCCCGTTTTCAAAATAAAAAATTATATATTTTTTAATTTTTCTTGATTTAAATAAAATTGACAATTCGATGTTTTTAATGAAATATCTGTTATCTTTCTTCACGACACCCTCTAGGCACACATTGTGACCCTGAGTTTCCTACTCTATATATAGGGAAGCCAAGCTGTTAATTAAAGGGAGCAATCATAAAAGGCCACCACTAACCAAAGAGAAGGTTGCTGTCAACCGATACAAGATGAGGAAAGCATAGGACCAACAAGTTTTAGTTAGAGGAAATTCCTGAAGAAACAAAACTGAATTTATCATGTCATATCATACGATTTTTTTTCTAGAATAATGATGGAGAGAGAACAGAAAGCGTCTCATGCAAATACCAATAATTTTTTTTTCTAGAATCCAATTCTATCATAGATTTGAGCTTATAGATAGTATCATATACTATACAGGTACAAAAAGCCAGATGTTTTATTCATTCTCGAATAAGGAATTTCTTTGCACAATCCTTGCAACAAACTTCTCCATAATTCAGCAAGTGAATATCCTTGTTTGACACAATGCATCCACAATGCAACATCTGACAAACCAAGTCAATAGTACTTATTTTAATACAGAGATTTAAAATCAAGACACTATCGTTTGTAGGCATATATTGAATCTCTTATCTAGCCAGGAAATAAATATGAACAAACAAAAAGTTCCAATCTTACCTTGTTGCAAGCTACACAATCTCTCCATCCATCAGATTTCGTGTGAAATGTCTCACAAAAGGTTCCATTTTCATAAAGAAAGCTACATTTTTAAGGATCAAACCAGTTATGTAAGAAATTACGGGGATGAATCAAATCCTAGATGATTTAAATAAAGAAACTATGTGTAAGTGTCAAATAAAACAAATATTTTGGATGAAGCAAACACCATAGCGTACGTTAGCAACTTGTTCAATTGTTTCTAGATTGAGCGTAAAATTTCTTGTGACTGGAAAGCAAGAAGCAAACACATAAGAAATGCCCCCTAACAAACTGTCATTATATAAATTTATCTTTGGAAATCAAATATATGGTCATGAGCTGATACTGATATTCAAAACCACATAAGTTTACAAACTACAACTTGCAATAGTTTTGAGAAAAAAGAACTTAATTTGAGAGAGAAGATCTAAGTGTAAGGATGAAGTTTTACTAAATTCTTTGGTAAACACCCACATAGTTCCATAGTTAAACAAACACCCTCACTGAATAATTTTACTGCCTAGAACCCAACAAAATAATATTTTCACGACAAGCTCCGAACAGCAATCAATGTATTAACATTACAAATACACAAACAGCCCCTTAAAATGACCTGCAGCTAGAGTATTAGAATAATTTGAACAATGACCTGTCAAATATAAAAGAAATCCACACACGTATTTACTTTCTCTTTCATTTTTCGTTTTCACCTCATTTTCTTTCTTATCACACCATTTATCATGTTTTTTCTCTCTTCTTTTTCCGTTTTCTTTTCTATCTTTCACTCTTCTTTCCCCCGATATAAGGCCCAAAACATTATCAACATTCTATAAAGAGAGACCTTTCGATAAATAAACAAAGAAACAGTACGTCGAAAAACAAAAAATCAAACGAGATGCACCAAATAGCAGCCGAAATTATGTAAATTCACCAATAACACCAATGATCGTAAATGCTACAACCCAAGAATAAAATAATAATAATAATAATAATAATAAATACATAAATAAATAAATAAAGAGTAAATTACACTAATACTACTTGAAATTTTATCAAATTTCTTCCAATACATTGCTTTTTTCTATTCTTATACTAATTCTCTTTAATTGTTTGAAGGTTTAATTACTTTTTTGGTTTCTATAGTTACGTAGATTTTCCTTTTTAGTCCCAATAGTTAAAAATAATTCATTTTAGTTCTTATACATGCACTTTCGATATCGGTTTAATTTCTGCCACTTTAAAGTTTAAACCGCTACAAATTGAATAATAAACGTCAAAAAATGTCACTTTGTGGAGGTTTTAACAACCAATTTTCATTTTGTGATTATTTTATTTTACGGAATTAAGACATACTTAACGGCAGGTACCAAACCGATATCAAAAGTATAAATATAGGAACTAAAATGGATTATTTTTAATTATAGGGACCAAAAAGAAAATTTTGCACAACTATAAGAATTAAAAAGGTAATTAAACTTTGTTTGAAAAACATTACACTCGTTAATTGTTTAAAAAATATTACACAGTATATTCTTATAAAAAAAATTATTGTAACATTAAAAAAAAAGAAATTATGTGCAATCTTCAGAAACTTCAAAAGATGTCATTGTAATTTATTCTAAATAAAATGATACATGCAGAATAAGTCTAATAAATCCATCAAGAACTTATAAAGATTAATAAATATAAAATCATCAGCGAATCTATAATAAAATGTACATTTGTTGAACAAACCGAAGAAACAATAAAAGATTATAATGAAAATGAAGGGAAGAGAAGACATAGAAAACACACCCGCAGCGGTGACAGAGCAGAGCCAAACTACCACTGCGAAGCTGCCATCCGTTTTTGAAGGTTGTTGTCTTGGACTTGCAGTGAAAGCAGCAGAGCATGTTGTCATTGTTACTGCCTTTGGAAGAAGAAGAAGCACCAACACCAGCCATTAGCAAGACACAGCACACCGGGAGAGTTTTTGTGAGAGCGAACAAAAGCGTTTCTCAAAGGTTTAATGCAGCGCCGATGGACAAGCCACGCGTAATACTATTCTATGCAATTTGATATTAAAATCAATATATTATAATAAAAATCATTAGTAATGCATTATTTATTAATGAGTATAATTAATTCGAGACTGAGTCACACTTTTTATTTAATAAGGGACATTCATTTAATGATAAGAGTGTGTTGAGTATATCGTTGACATTTGACAATTAGTTGTAACTTGTTTTCGTAAAATGGTCAAAATAAACAAAAAAAAAATATTCTTGTCCAAATTTTTAAAAAAAAATTAAAGATTTTTCATATAAGTATATGATATTATTTAGAGACTCATAAAGGAACTTTTAGAAGAGTGTATGTATTGATCATACAGGAGTGTTCATCAACCAACCTAATCAAATAAAATTCATGATAATCAAACTGAAAAATTGATAATCGAAAAAATATTTTTATTGGATTATATCATATTTCATATCTTATGTTGAAAAACAATTCAATTCAAACCAAACCAAATTTTATTGTATATTCAAGATTATTCAATAATTAATTACATATTCATGTATTCTAAAACTTGTATAAACTATGAATTTGTTATCTATTATATATATATATTTTTTTTTGAGAGAGATTGTAAGGTTAATTTTAACTTATAATTTAAATGTATATTTTGAACTATATTATAAGTTATATATGAGCTTTGATGTTGAATTAATTTGTATAGTGTATTATTTATTTTAATATTTGTAGACTCTTTTTAAAATTAAAATCAATCCAATCTAAACCAAAATAAATTGAATTGGATCAGATTGAATTTAATTTTAAAATCAAAACAAATTAAATGATCAAAGAACAAAATCAAAATAATTGAATTGAATTATTTTTCTCCTCAAAACCAATCCGATCTAATTCATTTCGCAAAGACATATATTCGTTCTCTCTTCATTACCTTTTGCATCTGCTACTTTTTCCTCTTATGCATTCGGTTGAAGGCTGAACCTGGTGCTAATATCATAATTATGGTTGCCGAGAAGAGGTTTTTATTGACTGTCTACTTGTTTGCACCTTTGTCAGGTAGCTTGAATTTCCTACATTTCAAAGCTTTCTCTACCATTATTGCATTCGCTGGCTACTCTTATCAAGGCAGTTAAATAATGGACATAACTTAGATACAATTTCATATATACAGTTGGTGTTGTTCTCTAATCATAATTAAAATTTTACTTTAATAATCTGCGTAATAAAAGATTTATTTAAATGTCAATGTAAATTACCGAAATAAACTCCAATTTTAATTAAAAAACAGCACCATTAGCACATATAAAACAGTATCTAAATTTTGTCCTTAAATACAGCTGAATTATCGCTGCCTATTGGACTAACTGGAGCTTCTTTTTGCAACTTTTTTTTTCCTCTCACCCCGCTTTCTTTAAATACCAAAAACTAATTTTCGAAATTATTTTTTATATTCTAAAAATTAAATTTTTGAGTCTAAAAAAAATTGGGAAAGTGTAAAGAAAAAAAAAAGATACAAAACGTAATCACCTGGACTAACTATCCTTTGTTCCAGAATGAAATGTTCAGCCCTAAACACCATAGTTGCTAATTGAGTGAGGTTTGAGCATCCCTCTAGAATCAATTTATCATTCAACCCTGAGGATGCATGTTTTCCACAGCTATTTGGCATATTCAAATTCTAGATACTGCAAATTTCATATTTCTCCTCATTTTTTTTTAATCTTTCCAAGAAGTCAATTGCTGATTCATCTACTTGTTGCTTCAGCTTCATGAAATCAGCAATTGTAACTTCTAGTTGTTGCCTGCAAAACCTGTCAAGAAAATGGTTTTCATGTCTGCCCAATTCTGCACTAACTGAATGCAATTGACATATACAGTACTCATAGTTATGTCGTTGATGGTAGACTTTATCAATAATTACATATAACTTTTCTGAATGCAATTGGGCCGTCAATCGCCATTTATGCTTCATGGTAGACTTTATCAATAATTGCATATAACTTCACCCATAGTTATGTCGTTGATAGCCAAAAACAGAGCTATGATGTTTCCTTAATATCATTGAGACAATAGAGCGAAACTACCATAAAATCATAAATCATAATTACAATATGGATTCAACAAAAAAGAGCTTCATTCTTAAAAAGAACGCTTTGCCTAATAGCTAAATTAAATGACAAAATGCCTATACCCAGTTCTTGGAAGATAAATTATCAATTTTTCCTAAGTGATGAATGAGGCATCCAACTATTCACTCGTAGAGTGTTTTTGCAGATTGAACTCTACTTTTTTTGCTTTCATTCTTCGACACTTTCTCAACAGACTTCTCATTTGCGGATACAGCTTTTGCTATTGCTTTCATCTTTCGGACATTTTTTGATCTCTTCATAGGCCTTCCTTTCTGCTTCATCTTCCTGTTTTACCAGAGGTCAATAGTTAAAGGTAGCACTTTAGAACAAGTAAATATTAAAAGAGCGGGCACATGTATTTGACAAAGCAAATAGAATGCAGTCTTAATGGTCAGAGAGTAATTTTAACAACAGTTAAGGGCCAACAAGGGACAGATTAAAGAGAATTAATTAACCATATTCTTTTGCAAATAAATGGAAAACATGAAGCAGCTACAAGGTTTTCACCCCATTCCATATTTGAGGTGCAACAAAGTTAAATACACTCTTAAGGGACAAAACTCTTTTATCGACTTAAGATCTCTGCCATACTTACTTGAGGACATAGGTAAAAATTAAAACATGACCCACGTCAAAAGAGAAGAGCAAACAGAGCAGAAGTATCAAAAAAAGGAGAATGTTAATAAGTACTTTTATGACACTGGTTAAGGAAACAAAAATAGAAAGTAGTTAATGGACAAAAAAAATATTTATTATACTTAAAACACAAAAATCATTTAATACTTAATTATTTTAAGTAATTGAAAGTGCCTAATAAAATCTATTACATGCTTTTTAACCAGTGTCCTTAGAACAGTTGTTGGCAAGACTCGCAAAGAAAATATCAGTCACATGTCATTTAGCGACACACAATCAATCGACTCAGCAAACAGACATGAAGTTTAGAACTTACACTGTGTTTTATTAAACCAAGCATTGAAATCACTAACCACATACTTTCCATCAGTAAATGGTCTGTTTTCTAATTATAAAAGTAGTTTAGCAATGGCAAAACAAGATGTGTTCGACTAAGTACTCACAATTCACAAGATATCAGGGCATCAGACATCATATACATCTATATCCTTGCAACTATAATAAAATAGAGGGGGAGGCAGCACATATTGCCTTAGATGCCTCTCTAAAAGACTTAAGACAAAAACACGAAGACCTTGTGTTTTATACGTTACAAATAAATGTTATACGCAAGAAGGAAAGTGCACTGTATGCACTGCTACAAATGAGAAGATACGGAATTCGACTCAGTCCACCAAACCCTACCATGTTCAGAAAGAAAATGGACAAAGACCCTTCAGAGCTGACAACTATCACACCCTGACATGCCTAGCCTATTTTCCCCCACAAACTATCTGTAAAACCATGTATGCCCTGTCAAGATGAGAGAAAAATGTAATTAAAAAATCCAATGTGCTGTGATTGTAGAAAGAAAAAAGAGGGAAAACCATTAATCTTCCTCTTGGCTTTCTCTCTAGTCTCTCCCAAAGTGGAGAGGACTAAAAGTGGTATTTTCAGTTTACTACCTTTTCATTTGATAAGTATCCAATGATTTCTTCTAACATTTTCAAAATTTTCATATCTAAAATAGTCTGCTATTACTGATTAAACAGACAAAGTTCTGCCTTTCTTGTAATGATAGTTAAGTCAACTCCTGATTGATAGTGGATAAAATTTCAACCTAACCCACTTAACTTCGTAAACACTCTCAGCCTAACCTCTCTTGCTAAGTAACTTGGTCAGATTTGATATTTGTGTCTTCCAGATTCCATATTCAAAGGATGATACATTTTCCATTTTTCAAAAATTACTTTCAAAACCATTCCAGAGCTATCCATTATTACCTTCCTTTAAAATATTATAATACATAATACTGAATTGAATTTGTATTTATAAAGTTTAAATAAAACCCCAATTGCATGGCCAATATTAACAAAGTGCACCAAGTGGATGTTTTTAGAATGCTCTTTTCCAAGTAATTGAAACAAACACTTTAACTAACAATCAGTGCAAAAGGAACACTGCAATTTAAGGTGATGTTGCTTTGTCCACGTAAAACAAAACTATTTAACATCCATACATTAACGAAATCCAGCAGCTGCATTGGCATCATGATAGATAGTAGAAACAGTACTAACATATTATGCATGGTTGAATACAGTTGTAGAAAGGAAAGATGGGCGACAAAGATCCCAATGCCCAATTCACCAATTGCATTACAAAACTAGTGGTCCACAAAGACATCCAACAATAAATTGAACAGTGTTTTAAATCATGAAAGCAATATTGCTGTTAATGAGGTCTCTGCAACTGCAACTGCAACCACATCACAACTGCAATTGTGACCACTATTTTGATAACCCCAATACAATCATAACCACAATTTAAAACCACGCAATTGAGTGAGCGGGAGTAAAAGGATGGCAATATTGTTAGAGTATATGAACTCTGCCCTTACTTAGCTTCTAATTTTATAGGCTTACTCTAGTTTCTGTTGTACACTATCATTGTATCCGGAAGTTAGTTAACAGCTCTTAGCAGCTGTCATTCGGTTAGAACTGTGCTGACTCAGCACAGTTAGTTAGTTAGTTAACTTGGATACTATAAAGATCAGATTGTAAACTCATTTCAGAACTAATGAATAATATTCTTCAGATTCAGAAAACTCAATGCTCTCTCTTTTCTTTCTCACTCTCGGATTCTAATAAATATCCATAGACCACGTTGCACCAAACAAAGGTTGTGTGATGAGTCAATTCTGAATTGCAATGATTTGGGGAAATGTTGGCGACATTCACAAGGTTCCAATGACCAAGGCATTGAAAAACAGACATTGATTAATCTGTCTACAAGGGCAGAAAAGTAAAATCCACCATCTATCTCTCATCACCGTGAGGGAAATTGGTTACTTACATATTGGTAGCACCAGAAACCGTGTTTTGAAGCCCTGACTCTGATGTATCCATTGCTGCAAGCAAACAAGTCACAATTTTTAACCACACCAAGAAAGTGGGAACCAAAGTTAAAATTAAAACAGAACTAGGGTTTACAAGGTAATAAGATGTGTCACAGAGGAGTTAAGTTTTAGTGAAAGGTTAAAAGAATTAGAATTTTGATGTTTTCATTGTTGAGTTCAACCAAAAGCATAGAAAGTAAAAGGGTGAAAGGGAGGGTTGTAAAGCAGGTACCTTGAGGTTGTTCCGAAACAGATGTATCGGTGGTATCCATTGAAACGACACCGTTTCTCTTCTTCTTGTTCCTGTTTTTCGCCATAGTGAGTGGGACTAGGAGGCGACGGCGAAACAGGAATTGCAGCTGCGGTTGGTTTGCGCAAACGCTAACACGGTAACACCTGACAGTATTAACATGTACCCTTTTCTATTTTGTGTTTTAAAACTAAATTTTTTATTAAAAAATATTTATTAAATCAAATATATAAAAAAAATTCAATCTTTCTTATTTGACTTAACTGTATTTTTATTCATTTTAATTTAGATTGTGTAATTTTATTCTTTTTAATTTTTGAGCTAATTAAATTCTTCATTTTTAAATTTAAGCTCCGTTTGGGGTGGTGCTGAATTTCTAAGTTTTAGTTTTCAAATCTTATTTTTAAAACAAAACCTCAGATAAAATAGTTTAAAAATTATTTTTAATGCTTTGTTTTAAAAATTATATTTGAAAATCAAAATCAAAATCTTGCAACAACTCTAAATGAACCCTTAATAAATTTAGTTTCCAACGATTTTGGTTTACTTAGAACTCTTAGATTTTCACTCTCATTCAAAATAAAAATAAAAAAAGACAATTTTTTAAACTTAAAATTATTCAAATTTTATCAAATTTTCACTAAATTTTTTACTTCTAAACTTTTAAGATTATTTCATATCTTAATATTTCAATTAATGTTATATTATTATTTTAAATTTAAATTTAGATATTAATGCTGAAAAATGAATCAAACGTTAATATTTTAATATGCAATTATAATTTAAAATTATGTTAATATTTTAATTAAGAGGAATCTTAGAAATACATTCTTTATGGTTAGTTCATTTTTTTAACACACTTTTAAATGATCCTGGTAGCATTTGTACTCTTACAACAAAACAACGGAAGAAGAAACGAAAATATACTAAAGTTCATACCTACAATAAAGAGTGTGGAAGTGGAACTAAACCAATTCCTTGACATTTTTTATGACAAACTATAGTTCAGTATTCAATTCGTATCCCTAGAGACAGATTCTTCAATTAGTTCTTGAATTATTATTTGACAATGGTTTTAGTAATTTTTTAGACAAAGAAACCTTAATAATGGGGTGAGGGGGGGTGGGCAATACACATAAAGCACTAGTTACACCTGCTTAAAATCTACATCTAATTTGTTACATAGGATTATTGAGTTCGAATAGACAATCATATCAGCAAACATGTAGACACTAACCAAACTAATGAAAGCCTAATAATAAAAAGGCTACATGGGAATCATTTTTTTTAAAAAAGTAAAAAAAAAAACTTTGTAAAATAGGGAATAAAATGAAAATTCGTGATATATAAAAACATAATTTTTTTTGTATCTTTTTAAGTTTTATTTTCTTTGGTCAGCGCTCATCTCATTCTCTTTTTTTTTTTTTTGTCAATAGCTGACTCATTTATTGAAAATATCCAATGACACCTACAAAAAACATAAAATGCTAACAAAAAAATATCACAACAGTGCACTATATATAAACAATAACAATTAGGCACACACATTCTAGCTAATTAGCTAAACATGTTAGCAATCTCATTCATGATAAACTATTAGTAATTGTAGTCACCGCCCAAAACGGGATCATTTGGATTCACCTCGGGCCATTCACTATGGTATTACGTTTTGCCCTAATATTTACCTTTTTTTTATTTTTTTAAACCAATAGGTATTTAGGACTTATTTTTTACACCTAACTAATCTCTCATCCCATCAGGTTGGTCCCTTTGGTGGTAAAGTAATACTTCCGGTTATGACTCCATAGCTTAAGTCAAAAATCGAGCTCCAGACCTTGGTTAAAAAGCTCAAGTCCCGAACCACTTGAGCTAGCGACTTATATTTACCTTTGTACCTTTGTTTGAGAACCAATAATTGGAGCAAAAATAAAAGAGCCACTACAACACTTCCTCCAACAGTGAATTTAGAAAAGTTTTGAGTTGATGGAGCTGGCTCTTTCAGATTTGCGTTCCAGTCAAGTCAGGATCTGGCGTCGTTGTTGCCTTTTGTTTTAGCTTTGTCGTGACAGTAGTGTCTTGCTAGTTATCCAGCAAGCCTGCTCAGGGATTTACATTCCACAGCTTTTGTATTTCACTTTTTATGCTGTATCACGTGGATTGGGCTTTCATTGCTTCAGGGCCCATTTTATTTTCTCTGCCTTGTGTCACTTATTCACTTTTATCTACCAAAAGAAAAATGAACAACTTATTTCAACCTAACAATCAAAGCTTACCAATACCAATCACTCAAACGGCTTATAGTTAAAGAAATAGCTCAATTGCAACCGATCCTATCAGAATTAGCAGTTGTACTCTTCTTATATGTTTTGAATAAACCATGAACCCTGAAATTCAAAATAAGTCCATGAATTTCTTCTAAATCTTTAAATTTAAACACTTATTATTATTTTGATTCTTAAATATATGTTAATATTATCACTTAAGTTACACATTTTTTTTTAATTTTAAATTAATGTAATTGATGGATTACAAAGTCAAAAACTTATTTAAAATTTCCTTAATTTTGAGAACAAATGTAAAAGCGCTATACACTTTTAGAAACAAAAATAATAATTTACTACTATGTTTTTCTTTGTTACGGTCAAGTAATACTCAAAATTAATTTAACTTTAATACCCTTCTAATCTATCGTTTCGATTCGTTCAAAGATTGAAACTATATTATTCATATTGAAATTTAAAATTTATATAGAGAAGCTTATCTTCTAACGATATTTTCAATTGCACGCACCTTCACCGCTACGCTAGGAGTTCTTCCACTCTTCTTCACATTCCATTCCAGACAAATAGTAAAGACAAGGAAAAGAAAAGTTAAAGGAAACGAATTATCTCATTACGAGACAATACGTACAGGAATTTTCATCTGTCAGAATGAAGTGCAATGATAAGGCATCTCACTGAATCACTGTCTCAGCACCTGCCAAGATAGTTTTTATATAATAATAATAATAATTAATAGTAGAAGAAAAAGCAATATAAAAAAAATAAAATAGAGTAAGTGCGTGTTTGTCTACCCATTTAACCCTCTATTTCTCACTTTTCAAGAGATGTTGAACTCAATCCTCCTCTCACATTGGATTGGCATTTAACGTGCTAAACTTTAATACAAACATAGCCTAAGAATATGTTTGATTTTTGTTTCATTGAACATAACGTGAATCCAATTCTTTTCTTCTTTTTTGCTTTGTTTGGTTAAGTGGATAGGAGAGAAGAAGAAAAGAAATGTTTGAATTTTTAAAAATTTAGGTGGTTTGGTTGAGTAGAAATAAATGATAAATTTTTAAATTTTTTGGTAGGTCTCATTACTTATTTTCATTTTATTTCTCATCCACTTTCATTCATCTCTCTATCTCTCTCTTATTTTTCATCTATTTCTCTCTTACCAAACAACCTAAAATGTCAAATTATTTCTTATCTATTTCTCATCTTTTAACTTATTTCTTACTTTTTTTTTCTATTTATTTCTCTCCTTTCTACCAAATCAAGACTTTATGTTTTTGCTTTGAAGGTGTTGTGTGGTAAACACAAGAATGCGTCTCCAGCAAGCTCCCATGGTGGTTGTCGGCGTCTCCAGCAGTGGTGGCACCTGCAAGGACTCTGATACTTAAGTCAGTATGGATCCAAGTATGAGTGATTTTAAGAGAGAGTGTATGTACATGGTGAGTGTGGAGTCCTTTATATAGTGTGCTCTTGGAAGGAAATTCTGTTAGAGCTAGGTGCCACAGTGACAGGTGCGTTTGGGTGTCTAACTGCACTGTGTTCCTTACCGTTAAGTGTTTCTCATACTGTGCTGAGATAAAGGTGGTTCTGATCCTAGATAGCAAGGGGGTAATGAGCTAGGAAAATCGAGGTTATGCTAGCTGAGATAGTCACGTGGGAGCCGACTTAGATTGTGGGTCCGGGTAACCTCCAGAACAAAAGGCATCTTCAATACAGGTTCTTATGGGAGTTCTTAAAATTAAGAACTAGTTTTTGCTCAGTTCTCCCATTGAAGAAGAGTAAGCTAACTTCTAAGGTGGAGAACCGATTCTTATTTGAGTTCTTAAAATTAAAAAAATAATTTTATAGCCTATAGACAGTTTTTTTTTTTAAGGTCATAGACAGTTAATAAGAGAGAATAGAGAAAAGAAAAAAAATTGGTCCATATGAAATAAAATTAGGAACTCACATTCAGTTTTAACATTGGAGTAAAGGGTCCTACTACTCCCACCCAATTTTTTACTTTTTTCACCCCATATATTGTTTGTTATTTTTTTTTCAAAAATATCTCCGACAGAAATGTATTTCCGTTGTACAAAATACACAATAAAATGTGTTTTTGTTGTGTTAAGGGGTGTGCCTCGTGTATATTGTACAACGAAAACGTGTTTCCATTGTGTATGGAGGTCGCACCACCTTAACACAACTTTCCGTTGTGTTAATTTTTTTGAAAAAAAATTAATTGAAATATTAATTATAATATAATTTAGCCTTTTTAATATTAATCACATTAATTATGATATAGATTATTATTTTTAATTAAAATTAAATGAATTTTGATACAATTTATCCTTTTTAATAGTAATCAAATTAATTATGATACAATTTAAAAAATATATGATACAAGTTTCAATTTTGAATAATAATCGAAGTAATTATGATGCAAATTTTCCTTTTTAATAGTAATCAAATTAATTATGATACACTTTTTAAAAATAGATGATACAAGTTACCATAATTAATTCGATTACTATTAAAAATGGTAACTTGTATTGTATATTTTTTAAAATTGCATTATAATTAATTTAATTACCATTTAATAGTAATCAAATTAATTATGATATACTTTTAAAAAATATACAATACAAGTTACCATAATTAATTCAATTACTATTAAAAATGGTAACTTGTATCATATATTTTTTAAATTGTATCATAAATAATTTTATTACTATTAAAAAGGGTAAATTATATCGTAATTAATTTGATTTCAATTAAAAATGATAATTTATATCATAATTAATACGATTAATATTAAAAAGGGTAAATTATATCATAATTAATATTTTAATTAAATTTTTTTCAAAAAGATTAACAAAAGAGAGAGTAAAAAGAAAGTGAAAATGATAATTGGATGTATTTTGTAAAAATAAGGGGTGAAAATAGCAACAAAAAAAAAGAGTGGGAATAACAGCCCCATGGAGTAAAATGTAGAAAGGGTTCTTAAATTTGAGGTGGGAATAAAGACCCACAAAAAGTAAAATAAGAACCCAAATTGGGTTCTAGAAGTGGAGATGGCCTGAAATGTGTGAAACCTCCCTTCAACTATATTGAAATGGACTTCAAACACACATTAACAAATTTGGTATGATTAAAAGACAATTAGATAGCTGAGTTTTTAAATAAATTTATCATGATTCAATATAGAAAATATTCGATTGGATGAAACTAAAATTCACTTAGATAATGTCTAAATTTTAAAGAGATTAATATTGAATGTTGGTTAAAAATAAGTTGGTTAGAAAAAAGTATTAAAAAATGGATAGAAGAGATAGTCAAAATCACTTAGCGTGAATTGACACAAAGTCATTCTAGTTGAATCAGTAATTTTAAATTTGAATTCTAACTTCTAAATATGCAATCGCATTAAATATTCAAAGAGAAAACTTTATTGCCTATATTAATTTTGTACTGTTCAAAAAATATCTATAATCTAAAAGAAAAAGGCAGTCAAAATACCTTTGACACTTGAACTACCCACGGTATGGAACTCAGGTGCTCTCTCTGTTTCAGGGCGAGGGATATTCTATGCTTTCATTCTTTTTCTTGACAAGAGGCTTAATGAGATATTGATTGGTTAAATGATGGTTAGGCAAATTAATAAGGGCAAAAGGAGCAGGAAAGTAGAAATGGCCTAATAATCATTCCCAAATATGTTTAACCGAGACATAATTGAATGATTATCACAAGTGCGTGAGGGATGATTGCCTCCCTTTGGATGGGTGAAAATTATGGCTAATGCTAAAGTTTTCATACATTAGGTGATTGAAGTTCATGGAAAGCTGAGAGATTACCTGTGCTTTTTCCAGACAAGTTTTCTATTGTGTGTCCTCATTAGCTGTGCTTGACATTTTTTTTTATTTTTTGAGGGCAACATTCTTCTGGTTGTTTGTGTGGCACTAAGTTACTTAATTGCGGGGCATTAAGTTACTGACCATTCAATATAATATAAATATTACACATCTCAATACAGTAGCACTCGATGACAATTTATGTTAGAGTCAACTTTGATAAGGACTTCATACTCAATCACTCTCTCTCTGTTTTTTCCTTTTTTTTCAAGATAAAGTTAGAATATGGATAAGGTCTTTATATTTTAAGGTTAATACAAAACGTTAATTTTAGCGACAACTTATGATAAAAATGCAAAATATATATCAAAAAACGATAATTATGACATTGACGTATTATCTCGCGTACAATCCTAGATACGATTTCCTAAAAAATTACATGAAAAACCACATTTTTTCATAATGTTCACTTTTTTTTTTGTTTCATTTGAATTTACTTTCATAGCATTATTGCCTCATCGCAAATGCTTGAACTGTCACCAAAAACTTATGAATGATTTTTTATATATTTTTCTAGGCTTAATTATACTTTGTGCCACCCAAATTTTATTATTTTACAGATTTTGTCACTATATTTTTTTTCTCTTGTATTTTGTCACCTTATTTTTAGAATCTTGCAAATTTTGTCCAATCATCAACTATTCATTAAATAAAAATTCACAAAATTGGGCAAAATTCGCAATATTTTAAAAATATGGTGGCAAAATACGAGAAAAAAATACGGTAGCAAAATCTACAAAATGATGAAACTTGGTGACACAAATTGCAATTAAGCCATTTTTCTAACACATCTTATAATTATATAAGAGCGTTGTTTTAAAAATATCAGCCCAGTTATTAAACTGGTGAAAGACTGCAATTCATAATTTATTGATTTTGTTACTATCGAAATAATAATAAGTAAATATTTTTTTTAATATTATACAATATATTAAATGATAAATTAACATAAAATCATGTAAGATTAAATTAAATAATTTTTTAAAATTAACACAAAATGACCATATTATATATCTTATAAAATATAAAATTAATAATCAGAGATTAAATAAAAATAATTCATATAGTGAATCTTCGAACTCCTATATAAATCTTTGTAACTTAAAATTAAACCTTTATTTGATTTATGAATAAAATAATTTTGCGAAGTTTCAAAAAATAAAAAATTTAGCCAACTGGTACGAGCTATTTTTATTTTTTTTATGGATAAAATGTGTTTTAGGTTGCTCAACTTTCAGTCAAAATCAGTCTTAGTCCCTATACTTTAAAACAATGATTTTGGTCCTCATATTTTATATAATTGGTGAAATTTGTCTCTCACCTTAGTATCCTAATTTTTATAAGAGAAAATAGGCTATGCACTGACAGTATAAAACAGTTTTACATCGTCATCTAATCACAAACTACCATGTATGATAAGTTTGTTGACTTATACAATAATTACTTTAAAAGTTATACCAATGATGATTTCTAATTGGTTAACAGTGTAAAAATTTTTATAATGACAATACATAGTCATTAAATTGTTTTTATAAAGGGATAAAATCCACCAATTATAATATATATATATATATATATTATAAGGACCAAAATATTGTTTTTAAAGTATAAAGACTAAAATCAATTTTAACCGAAAATTAAGACTTAAAACACATTTTATCCTTTTTTTTTATCATCGATTCTTACTACTTTTGCCGAATTCGATTGACTTGTCATCAATTTTCAATTTTGAAATCAATCATTCTTTTGGATTAAAGAGACCAAATATTAGACTAATTTGCTTGAGAAGTGTTAACAACACACACTCTATCACACTCCTTCTAATATATTTTTTTATATTAGTTAAAATTTATTAAAAATTACAAAATAATTAGTAAAACTTGTTAAATAAGAAATTAAACCCACAGAAATTTATAATTTACAATAAATTTTAATCAATAAAAAAATTTATAATAAATTTTAATCAATAAAAATATATATTTAAAAGAGCATGTTAGAGAATTTGTTAATAACATTTCTCTCGCCACTTTTTTGTCAACCTGATATGCAAATAATTCACTCATGCCTTATAAATAATTAAATTCTTTTTATTAAAATAGAAACAGTAATAGACCTCATGTTTTTAAATAATATATCAAAACAACCATTGAGATTGCATATAATGCAAACATATGAAGTCCTGTTTGTCAAAACGATGATATTGAACCATTATTTATGGTTCTTGTCTGATAGTATTGGGTGTTTTCCTCCTTCTACCAATTTTATCCATAAAAAGAAAACCATCACTATATTATCCATGGTTGGTTATTGCTTCAGCGATTTTAAACACGTGAATTATATATTTTCAATCAGAGAAGAGAGGGTTTGGCTTTTTACAACTCATTATAAATCAGGACAATAATGCACTTGTGAGTTTATTAATGATATGATTCGATGACATCATTAATCAAAAACTTTTGATCCAAACTACAACGAAGAGGAAGTATCATAGTATATATATTCAAATTAATAGTCAAACATAAGAAGATTAGCCCACTATTCTTCTATTGATTGCAGAATATTCGTCTCATAATCATAAATATGGATAATGATATCCTGTCATTATGCATATAGCTCCTTGCTTTCTGTAATTGTTATATATAAAAAAGAGAGAGTAAATTACACTAATATTCTTGAGCTTTTTTAGATTACATATAATTTTCTTATTCTTTTAACGTTTGCAACATCCTCTCTTATATGGGTATATGATATAATGTTTTTTAAACAATTAAGGACATTAATGTAATGTATAAGGTATCAGTATAATGTTTTTCAAACAATTAAGAGGGTCAGTGTAGAGATAAAAAAATATATCATGTGCAATCTAAAAAATCTCAAGAGATGTTAGTATAATTTACTCAAAAGATAATTGTTGAAGCCCATGGCACAGAGTTTGTTCATAACTTCATGCCATTTGGCACTAAGAGTTTAAGACTTATGTTGATTGATCCTACGTTTGGGATGGTCCTAAAAAAAAGTTAGAGTAGATTACATTCACACCCCCTTAGACTTTTTAAATTGCACACGATGCTCTTCTTTTTTTTTATTCATACACTAACCCTCTTAATTATTTGAAAAACATTACAGTAACATTTCTTATACATTACATTAACCCCTTTTAATTATTTGAAAAACAGTACATTATACACCCTTATAAAAGAAGTTGTTGTAAACGTTTATGTGCAATTTGAAAAAATTTCAAAAAATGTCAATATAATTTACTCAAAAAGTTAATACTTGTTTGGTTAGTATATAAAACCAATTACACTTATTATAACACATATTTTAATGTAAAATCTACTATTAATATTAATTTCGATCACATTACAGTCACATTCAAAAGTTTAAAATTAATTCTATCAAAAGTATTTTTTTACTAAAATCTAAACCATACTATACTAATATGTGTATATGTCATAAGAATAATGATTCCCACACTAATCTTACTTGTAGACACCTAAAGAGAGATAAGAGAGAGAGAGACAAAAGTGATTGATATAAATAGTGATGTGATGTGATTAGAAAAGAGAACTGTATACTTAGAATTCAAACTCGAGACTATTAATTAAACTAAAATAATTCTGCGCCAGTTAATTCACGCTCTCGGTGGTATAATATTGGTCTTGACACTAACGTTATTAGCATTAATTAGGCCGACAGTAAGATGAGTTTCTTTTATATTTTTATTTTTATGTCTTTTTCAAGTTGTGTTGCCCCTAGCATTCGCCACAGCCTACGCTAATTAACAAATTCATAAAAATAAAAAAATTAATGTGAGCGTTGGCTAGACTAACATTAGTTCTCTTTATCATTTTCAACTTGTGTGAATCATGGTTGACGCTAAAAAGAATTTAATTTATCGATGCTATTTCCTATAAAATTACTTGCACCAAAACTCTCTTGCCTCCTTTTGCCTTCTTCTCCCAAATTTTAAAACCTACATTTCAAGTATTGTAAAATAAAATATATGATTAACAAATCGTTATATATTGCAATTCTAATTTCTTTTATTAAAATAAACTTATTATTATTGTTGTGATTACCCCGTAAAGGTAAGTAAGCAAGTAAAAAATGTTCCTACTAAAGTCACATCACTAAACTTAAAAAAAATAGTAATTATCATAAATCTCTCTCTTTCTCTATTATATTTTGTTTTCTTTTTTTTCGTAACATTACTTATTATGTCTCATTTTTTCTTTTCTCTTTTTCTCTTTCCATGTTTTTCTTGCTTTCACTTCTTCCACTTAAAAAAGGTGTTGTACAACAAATAAGGAAAGAAAAAAAAAAAAAAAAACCATCTACACCCTATCTCATTTAGTATAAAATAACAACAAAGAAAAGTAAGGAGCTGCTGAATGTGTTTCACCGAGCATGGTCGATGGAGTGTGCATGTGGAGGTAGACACAGCAAAGACGGACGAAAGGGGGTTGACGAGACAGATAACGAGTTCGCCGGCGAGTGATCTGGACGGCGGCGGAGGCAGATAGATAGCATTGCTCGTTCGTAGTGCTGGACTATGCATGATCATGATCAAGAAAAAGGTAACTTGTGTAGTACTATATAACAGTGTGTAAACCAAGTGGTCTAGCTCACTTGGTTAAGCATTAGTGTAAGTTATTGTAAATTTTCTGATATAGAAGTTCAATTCCTCCCTTTGAATAGAAAGAATACATATATGAAATTTGTTAACATATACACACTTAATTTTTAGTTAAAATATATTAACAAGTTATATCATAGATATATTTTAAGATATATTGTAATTATAACTTGTTAACTTATTCTAATTAAAAAATAAATACATGTACGTTAACAAATTTCACAAGTATTTATTAATGTATACACACTTATTTTTTAGTTAGAATACGTCAGCAAACTACATCATGATATATTTTAAGATATATTATAATTATAATTTGTTAACGTACTCTAACCAAAAAATAAATATGTTTACATCAACAAATCCTGTATATATATGTATAAGAGTGTGTGTGAGATGATGTAAGCGAGTGATGTGTGTAGTTGTGAGGCGATGAGAAATGATGGTAATGGGTGTGATGTGTACGTGGGGTAATGATAATTAATTTATTGGAAGGTCCATGGTGCTGGTGCGTGACATTGTGGGCATGAAAACCGCCACTGCTGCTGTTGTAATGTCTTGTGTGAGGCAGCTGTTGGGGAACAAAGCAGCCATTGGGTCTGGAGTGAGCAACCGTACCGATGCACCTTTGTCGGAGAAGAAACGGCACAGATCACACGGGACTCTCAAATTCAGCTTATTTGTTACCCGTAATGGAAAACCGGGTACTCCAATTCAATTTTTCTTCTTATTTTTTTTTTAGTTTTGTACTTAATATATTATTTTTCCTAATAGTTATTGAAAATAAGCCAATGCAATTTATAGACAATGAAATTTCTCAATTTTTTTTATCACATCACTCACTCCATCTCACTTTTCTTTCTCTTCCTTTCTTATATCTCTCTTTTTTGGTAAAAATTGTTGAAAAATATTTTGTTGAAATTATTAGGCTAAATTGTACTTTTAGTTCCTTTATAATTCTCAAGTTGTGATTTTGGTCTTCCTATTTTCAATTTTACGATGTTAATCATCTAATTTTTAAAAATTCACAATTGTGGTCTCCTATTTTAGTCCTTCAATTTTAAAAATTCACAATTTTAGCCCTCTAATTTTAGACTAAAATTTTAAAAATAGTGGAAATCCATGATTTTAGAGGGATCAAAATTACTGATTTTTAAAATTAAAGGACTAAAATTGCAAAATTAAAAATAGGGAGATCAAAATTGCGGATTGAAAATTATAGAAGGACTAAAAGTACAATTTAGTCAAATTATTACTATTCATATGGGTTTTCGGCCGAATGAGAAAAAGAAATTGTATTTATAATTGTATTATACATTTTTGTTATACAATAAAGAGAGATAAGTAGAAAGCGAAATGTAAAATAAGATAGTGATGAGTAATCATACTCTCACTCACTTTTTTTTTTCACAACACTTCTCATAATATGTGTGATGTACTCTCCATCTCATAATAAGTGTTGTGTAAGAAAAAAAAAAGTCTCAAAATAAGTCTTACTTTAGGTTTTTAATGCAATATTAATTACTTTTTTCTATTTATATCCCTAATAATATTTTTTAAAATATTGTTGTTGTATCATTTTTAGCAAAGAAGATTAATAATAAGGTTAATTTCGTAAAATTCCTATTCTCTTTCATCTATTTAATTGTTTTTCTTGGTCTATATAAAAAAAAACTATGACAACACTTATTATAGAATAGAGGGAGTAATAAAAAAAAGTAGTAAAAAATGTTGTAAAAATAATGAATGAGAATAGCACTACTTTAAGATGATTAATATGATGCAAAGAGATAAAGAGAAAAATAAAATAATGCCACAATAAATGAAAAAAGAGCATTGGATTTTTAATAGTGCGCAAGATTGTAGGTCTGTCATGTTAATTTTTAAAACATCTTATTTATATTTTATTTATCCATTTTTATGTTCTAAAATTTTAAAATTGTTCAGGATAAAATACAGTATTTAATATATATAATTATAAAAACGAACATTAAAGAAAATTAATCTTAGAACTATTTCCAAATTAAAATTTTTTAAAGATATTATAAATATAAAATTAAAACATCACTTAAAACATTAAAATTTATAAAAAAAGGAAAAAAAATTATAAATACATTGATAATTTATAAAATGTTATTACCTATTCGTATTGCTAAAATTTTAGTTGAAATTTTTTTCAAAATTAAAATCAGTAAATTTTATTTGTATTTCAAGTATGTTTTAAAAATTTGAATAATTTAATCTTACAATAAGCAAGAGCTAAGTAGCTTACCCCATCACCATGGGCAACAAAAATTAATGGGAAAAGGCATCCATTGGATTAAGTGATTTGATAAGAAATTACATCTTTTCAATACACATAATATAAATGACTTAACCATTAAATTTGTCCTTGAAAGTGTAAGGCACTAGTAAGTAAATTTTTGAATGAAGGATAAGTTGCAAAAAAAGTCCTAAAATCTACATTTCATCCGTCGTGTTAGTCCAAAGATGGAGGGACATTAGTGGACTATGAGGTGGTACGTTAAGTGTCATATCATGTTCTTGTTAACCCGCCATATAGTGTCCACGTCAGCAAGGACCAAAATGAAACATTTAGAAACCGAAATGCAGCATTCAGGGACCAAAATTAAAAATTAAAAAAATTAAAAATTTTCTTTTTGCGTCCACATCAACAAGGATCAAAATGAAACATTTATGGACCAAAATAAAACATTCAAGGACCAAAATGCAAATTAATTTTTTTTTTTTAACTTTTCTTTCTTCTTCTTATGCCCATGTTAGCAGGGACCGAAATGAAACATTTAGAGACCAAAATAAAAAATATGTTTTCAAAACTTCTCTTCTTTTCTCCCTTTTTCATTCTTCCTTAATTTCTCTTAAGCCTACCACATGGCATCCACATCAATAGGAACAAAAATGAAAAAATGTAGGGACTAAAATGATTTTTTTTTTTAAAAAAATCTCTTTCTTCTTCTTGTGTCCATGTTAGTAGGGACCAAAATAAAAACTCCCTTCTATTTTTTTAAAATTTCACTTCTTCTTCTTCTCTTTCTCCTTCTTCACCTCCTCCTTCTTGTTCTTGTTCTCGTTCTCCTCCTCCTTCTCCATCAACTTCAACTTCTCCTTCAACTACTCCTTCTCTTGCTCTTTCTCGTGTTAAAGAAGAGAAATTGAAAAAAATATTTTTAATTTTTCATTTGGTCCCTGAATGTTTCATTTTGGTCCTTATTGATGTTGATGTAAGAAGAAAAAAAATTTTCAAAAAATGTTTTTAATTTTTTATTTTGGTCCTACTAACGTGTACACAAAACGAAGATAGAGAAATTTTAAAAAATATATTTAATTTTTCATTTTGGTCCCTAAATGTTTTATTTTAATCTCTACTGAAGTGGATGCAACAAGAAAATTAAAAAAAAAAATTGAATTTTTCGTTTTGGTCCCTAAATGTTGCATTTTGGTCCCTCTTAATATGGACGCAAGAAAATTTTTTAAAAATATTTCTAGTTTTTCATTTTGGTCCCTACTGACGTAGACACCACATGGCAGACCAGCAAGGACATGACATGGCACTCAACGTGTCACCTCATTATCCACTAATGCATCACTAACCTCTATCCATGTTTGGACTAACGTGACAGACAAACTCCAATTTCAAGGACTTTTTTACAATTTTCCTTTTTTGAAACACCTTATACTTTGAGGGACGAATTTGATAGTTCACTCTACTATAAATTCATAAATCAACGCTCTAATGACTACGGTTATCCAACCCATTAAGGTCGATCTAGTAGTAGAGGGGTTTGAGTAATATATACAAAGTTTTAGATTTTAACCTTGTTGTAGCCATTATTAAAAAAAAAATAACTACCATATTATCAAGAATATTAGTCTCAACTCACCAATGATACGTATCTTGGCAACTGGTGTGCAGCTAAATAGTGCCAAACGGGATCCCAATAGCTTAGGGTGTGTTTGAAAAAAAATTATGTTGAACGTAACCTATGTTTACTTCAATGACACAAGGTAGTTGCTTTTCTGTTTAATGCTTTGGAATGAGCAAACTTTCGTTCAGAGGCTTTTAAGTGATAATCCAAACACTCACTTAGCAATAGACATGGCATAAAATCAAGGCGGTGTTAACGGGAAAGAACAAGCATTAGATCCAGAGTCGCCAGATGGAATTAGTTATGGTTGCAGGTTCAATTCAGACCCACATGAAATGAAGTGAAACAAATTAAAGAAGAGTAAAGGAACATGAACAGATCCATTGCATATACTACTGCATCGTCGTCTTCTGACTTGTATCAATTGAATTGAATTGATTAGTGTGGGGTGGAGTGCCCATTGCTTTATTGATTCTATAAATCTTCTACCCGTGTCTCTAGCTCACTCGAATTTCTGAAGTGCGGTGCGGGCCACATTACCGTAGCATTTAGTATCAGCAAGATTTGAAGTTTGAAACACTCTCCTACGTCCTAATGAACCATTCTCCCGAAAACAAAAAAAATTGACGAGTAACAAGTTTCCTCTTACCCCGTGTCGATTTAGTGGCCGATTACTGATATATATACATATATATATATATATATATATATATGAGAGATGTTAGCAATACATTCTTTTTAACACATTTTCTTATTGGTTGAAATTTTTTGAAAATTACAAAAATATGACTCTCTCTCATGATTTTGTAGTTTTTAATACATTTCAACTAATAATAAAGTATGTGTTAGGAAAAGTGTGTTAAAGAGTGTATTACAAGCACTCTTCATATATATATATATATATATATATATAAAGAGTACAATATATATATAAGGATTTGTTAATGTATACACACTTATTTTTTAGCTAAAGTACGTTCACAAGTTATAACTATAATATATCTTAAAATGCACCAACAGTGTAGCTTGTTAACGCACTCTAACTAAAAATAAGTGTATGTACGTTAACAAATGCTTGTAGGGTTTGCTAACGTACACATACTTATTTTTTAGTTGGAGTATGTTAGCAAGTTATAGTATTATGGGTTCGTTTGATTTGTTAAAAAATATAGTATTAGACAACACAAAAATAATTGTTTCACGTTTAATTTGAAAAAAGATCATGAGATAATACAATTCAAGTGATGATAGATAAGACAAAAACTCAATTTTTTGTTACTCAATAAATTATCGGACAACTTTTTGTTCAAAATACAAATACTCAAAAAACAAATATATCTCACCATCATTGTCGCCACTGCCACCACTAACACCACCACTGTTACTGTCGCTGTTACCACCATTACTACCACTATCACCATTGTTGTCATTGCCTTCACTACCACCACCATTTTGCTGCCACCATCACCACCATTGTAGTAATTGCCACTACCACAATAGTCACCTCCACCACCAATGTCATTATTGTCGTTGCCATCGTCGCCGCCACTGTCGTTAATGACACCACCACCACCACCACCTTCATCGCATCAAGATAATTAATATGAATTGTATTAAGATAATTAATATTAAAAAAGGTATTGCAATAAATTTCACACTATTTTGCTTGTATAGTTCATTGTCCCCCGAACAATGTATAGAATAAAAAATTATCCTATAACTTAAGTGTTTGTCCTATACTGTTTTTGTTGTGCTATATCTTAATATGTATCAAACACAACCTATGATTGACATCATGGTTACATATTATTATAACTTGTTATTAAAATAATGAGAGCTCTCTCTCAGATGCCATCTTATTATTTATGAGGAGCATTAATAATATACTTTCAATACATTTCTTTTAATACAATCACTATTATTAGCTGCTAAAATTTATTAGAAACTAGTACTCCTTCCGTTCCTTTTAAAGTGTTGTTTAAGGTTTTTATACATAAATTAATAAATGTAATATTTTTTTTTGTTTTCTATAAAATAGTTTTAAAGTTGCCTATTGTACCCTTTCTCATCTCTACTCCACAATAAATACACACTAGTTGTAAATTAATTAAAAATTAGGTGAGAATAAGGGTATAATTGAAAATGACAGATAAATAAAAACAAAATTTTTCTAAAAAATCAACAAATAAAAAAGAATAGAGGGAGTAAAGTTCATTAAATAAGAAATGAGACTTACAAAATTTTATGATTTCCGATAAAATTCAAAAAGACAATACAAAATGTGTTCAAAAGAATGAATAGATGTATTCCTATGCTGCTAGCATTTCTCTATTATACATATACCGAGTTAAATTCTACCATGAAATTTGTTGTAGTATATGTGATTCCAATAACGATATATTTGGATGAGACTTGAGAGAAAAAAAATATAGATAAAGATATATTTTTTTATTTAGTTAAAGAGAAAGTAGAAAAAAGTAGAAAAGTTGGCTTTTAGAATAAATAAATAATTTTTTCCTCATGGCTTCGTTTGGTCACGATGAAAGAGAGCGGAAGAGCAAAGAAAAGCAAAGAAATTACTGTTTTCCTCTCATTTGGTATCGAAGAAAGGTGACGAAATTTTTGAAAAAACATGTGGGACCCACGGTAAAAAATTTCTTTGCAAAACAGTGAAGAAAAGCGAAGAAGTTACCGTGCACAACAGGTGCTCTTCACAAAAATAACCTATGTAAATCGATTTACACATACTGAAATTGATTTGCACCTTTTTTTTGGCTTTGCATATGTTTCGAAATAATATAAAATGGTAACAAAATCGATTTGCTCAAATGCAAATCGATTTGCATTTGAAGCCTGTATTATATAATATAATTATAATAATGAAATAATAAATAAAAATAATATTAATAATAAAATTAAATATTAACAATAATAATAAATAAATAAATAAAAATAATAATAATAATAATAATAATAATAATAATAAATAAATAAATAAAATAATAATAAATAAATAAATAAAATAATATTAATAATAAAATTAAATATTAATAATAGTAATAATAATATTAATAATAAAATAAATAATAATAATAATAGTTAAAATAAAAATAATCTCAAACAATTAACTTTCTCTCTATTTCTCTTTTATTTCTCTTCAACCAAACAACCTCAATTTCTACTCTATTTCTCACCTATTTCTCTTCTTTTTTCTTCTCTTCTCTTCTTTTCTCTCTATTTCTTTCCTCTCTACCAAACACACCCTATATTTTTTCCTTTAATTCAAATTTCAAAATTTCTCCCTTCTATCACTTTTTCTCCACCATACCAAACAAGGCATATAAGTGTAGATATCATTCTACTTATGATGTGTTTGGTATGAGGGAAAGAAATAAGATGAATAGAAATAAAAAAGTAAAAATTAGGTGAACGAAAATAAGTAAAAAATAGGATAAATTTTAGGATTTTTTTTTTATTAGTTAGGGGTGCTTGGTTTGAGAAAAATAGAAAAGATAAAAAAAAATAAAAGAATAAAAATTTGATTAAACGTTTCTAGCATTTTTAAATCGTTAGTAAACACCTAAAACTGCCAAAAATACAACTGCCACAAAATGTACAATATATATATTTCCTATCACATTTTTGCGCAGATCAATGAGAAAATAAAAAAGGTGAGGGACTCACACCTTTTTATTTCTCTCCCCTTTCACTCTATCAAACAACTCTCATTTTTCATCTCTCTTTTATTTCCTATCCCTCCTCCCTATTTGCCCTCTATTTCATTGCTACCAAACACAATCTTAACAAAGATATTGATTTGCATATTGAACGATGGAAAATGACTGCAGCTTCTGAAAAAAAAATAATATTTATTTAAATTATTTGTCGAATGTTGGATTAACTTCTGTAAATGACCATAATTTCTGATTTGTGCTTTTGTTTTTTGGACTGACTATTGATGGTGGTGTTTCCCATTTGATCTCGTTTGTGTGTCTATTAGCAACTGCGAGAGGTGAGAGATTGAGAGAGAGGTGTGTGCGCGCTCGCACACAGAGAAAGGAAAAAAAATTACAAAAATAAAACCTAAACATTTGAAAGTGCTTCAAGATAGAAGTGCTATAAAAAGTCAACTTTTTGTAAAGCATTTATTTGGTCAAGCACTGTGAAAAAATATTTATTATTTTTATGTAATTCAAAATTTAAAGTGTTAATGGTCTAAGCGTCATAATATTTTCACTTTTTAAAATTACTTAATGATGTGAGCAATGTAATGTTTTTTAGTAAATTACACACCTTTCTCCTTATAGATACAATTATTACACTGTCTTTTTCTTATGTTAAAATATATAATTTAGTAACTTAACACTGTTAAAGTAAATTACACTCTCCTCTCTTAAGAGATGCAAGTATTACATTGTTCTTTTCTCTTATTATTAAAATATATAATTTAATCTATTTAAATAAAGAATATTCTTTAAAATATTTTAAAATATATTTTTAATTAAAATTATGCTAAAATATTTTTAATTTACCAAATTATCCTTTATTCAGTCGATGCCCTAACACTGCTTCCTATCTATACGTCAACACTACTTCTTTTTGCAAAGAGTTGCAAATGAAGTAAACACTTTGGGAGTGACAAAACGTTTAACCAAATTTATTGTTAATAATATATAAAAAGACTAGAAATGATGTTTAATAGAGAAAGAATGTACAACTAAAAATACATTATAAAAATCAAATAAGTTAGTTACATATATTTTTGTAAAAAAAAAAATGCACAAATATATTAACAAATAGTTTTTTGGTAAAAAAATAATTCTTTAGTAAAAAATATTATATTTTTATAGAAAAATAAACATGGTGAATATTTTCATTTGTTAAAGTCTAAAATTGTATGTAATAAAAAAGAAAAGAGAAAAATATAATATTTAAATCTCTCAAGATAGGAGAATATAAAGATATTTTAGTCATAAAATCATTTTTAACAAAAATTTAAAAATAAAGTAAAGTGTAGTATATTTGCATCTGTCAAGGGAGAAAATGTATATCTTAACAAAAGAGAGGAGGTGGTGTAATACTTGCATCTTTTAGAAAATAATATTGTAAATAATATTTTGGTAATACTTTTTGAAACGGAAACTAATGAAACTTTAATAATTTTTTTTTTAAAATGGAGTAATTAATTGTCATATGTCATGAGAAGGAAACGTATATTTTTTTTTGTATATACCATAGGTATTTTTCATTAAAGGCAATTCTGCTCGAACCAGATAAGATTATTATGGGCGGAAAAAGCTCTCACTCTGAGTATTTAACGCAGCTTCACATCTAGAACTCAAACTCAAGACCTCTAGTTAGACTAAAATAATCCCACACCAGTTGATCAACGCGCTCGGTGGTAAGGAAACATATATTTTAACATAAAAGGAGAGAGTAATGTAATACTTGCATTTATCAGGATAGAGGAGTCTAATTTATTTAACTTTTTTAAATACTTATAGATACATGCATTGTAAAATTAAATTAAATTTATTGTTTTTTATGTCTAGATTTAAAATACTTAATTATTAAAGCGCTTTAGTGGTAATATTTTTTTAAGCCCTTAGTTTTGTAATTGGTGTAAAAGTTTTCCACACCATTTTTAAAGTATTTTATCTGTAAAGTACTTCTGAATTTGCATTGTAGCATACGATTTTTGACATAGTATATAATTGAACTAAGCACACAAAATAAAATACTTTTTTTTAAGTTATACATTTAAAAGTAGGCTGTATTAATACTATTCAAAAAGTTATTCACTTTTTTAAATAAAATCAAGTTCATAAATCTAATAAAAAAACACACACTAATTATTCAAAACTCCCTCCATATATATGAATGTCAACATCAACAATGAACTTTGACCTCCGATATTTTTAATAAAAAATATTTATAATGAAGAAAGAGATCGATGTCTGGTATGTATAGGATGGTTAAACGTAGTATCCTCTTCTGTGAGGTGTCAAGTGAAGTTCATAATTTATGGTCAGGATGAGCGTATGTGGCCCTCAAAGGAGTTTAAACGCGTTCGCAGACAAGAGCTATATTTCCAATTAGTCATGTCCTTTGTCCATGGCCAAACGCAAGGTTATCCCTTTGATCCCGTTTAAAGTTGTTCTCATGTCCTAAATCATAAATCCGTTAATATCCATTTGGGATTATTCAATGCAAGTGGGGCTACTATTTCTTTTCAATTATTAGGGTACAGCCACAGGACCACTTATATTCCCTTGCCAAGACGTTGGTGGCTTGTCTTTGACTATAAAGCACCTTTATTGACGTGATTTTCAGGTAACAAAGGAATGGGAATACAAGCTATGTTTTGGCTAAGCATGCTTGTCCTCAATATCAACATTTTAAGCTGAATGTAATAACATTTGTATACCATCACAAAAGTTGATGATAATCTTGAAGATTCTAAAGCTTAACTTTCATTAGAACTCAATAAATAAATTAAACTGCGAAAGAGCTGTGTAACAATATTATAGCTATCAATTAGTTTAAGCTTTTACACACATTGTCTAGTTTTAAGATGTGTTTTGATAAATAATTTAATTTATTACTTATTTAAGTTTTTATTACACAAAATTTATGTCATAAAATAAATTAAAAAATATACGAGTCATAGTTTTTTCTATAAATTCAAATAAATTCCAGAAAATATTTTTCTAGAGAGTACTGTTGATAAGTTTTTGAAAATGTTGAAGATTTTTTTATTAATTTTGAATTTAATTTATATGTATTGTTAGTGTAATTTTTTTCACTCGGACATTTAATAAAAGTTTATCTTACTGCAACATTATCCTATTCATTAATAAGATGGGGCATAGGGTAAATTCCTAACACATATTTGCTTTAAAAAATTTTACATTGATAGTACATATAAATTAAACTCTTAATATTTAACTATAAATCATTTTAAATACAAAAATATGTTGATCTAAGTACAACATGAAAGTAAGATATATAGTGATAAAAAACAAGTAAATACTAAGTACGTGTATGAAAATGGGTCACGGACGTGATTTTTCACATCAAAACCAACACTGCTAATTTTTCATGTGTTCGGATTTGCATCCAACAACACCTGATCAGCCTTAAGCAGAAGCTGCTGTAAGTAGCTTATTTTTTATTTTTATTTTTTATAATGATGTAATTTTATACAGTTATGTGCATTTTAAACTCATTTTCAAACACACTTTAACTTCTACGTTTTTTACATCAAGAACATGATTTATTTCCAAATACGCTCTAAATACATAAGGTAATTGGTTGAAGTTTTAATTCTCGTCATAAAAAAAGGTTGACGTTTTAATATACCATTGCAATAAAAAAAATTAACTAGTCAAACTCTTTATCTCATTAGTAATTATCATTTAAGCTCAAAATCAAAATTTTTAACTCCCATTTAAAACTGTACGAATTGTTTTCTAAATCTTATTCACTTTTATTTATTAAGCATGCAATTATATAAGTTTCCCATTTCTTTATAGCCATGCAATTTCCCATCCACTTGTGGTAAGGGATATCCGACATAAATGATTCATTTTGGGTTTGCCTCGCTTGGCGTCAAAATGAAAGCAGAAATCCATTATGGGTTGGAGTGTAATGGTCTAATTGGAACTATGGATGGAAAGTAAGAGAAGAGAGAAAGAGATTAAAAACTTAAATTGAAAGAAAAATAAAATAAAAAATATTTTTTTGATTTCAAAAATTATTTTTTTCTCTTTTCTTTTTATTTTTTAAACTAAACAGAAGAAAAAAAAATACCAAAATTTTCTTATTTATTTATTTTTTATCCAAACATGCCGTAAGAAAATAAGTTATGCATTGATAGTGTAAAACAATTTTATATTATTATTTAATCACAAACCATCGTGTATAATAAATTTGTTGACTTTTACATTAATTACCTTAACCCTTTGTTTGGTTAAATAGAAATTGAGAAGAGAGAAGTGGGTTAAAAAAGTAATTTTATGTTGTTTGCTTAAGGAGAGAGGTAGATGTGAACACCTAATTTTGTCCACCATTCTTGTTATATATTTTATCTGTTTCCTTTTATTTATGTTGTTACCTTGTATATATAATCCAAACGCTTTAAATTAATACTGGTTCAACAACTCAATTTCTTTTACATTATTTATTTATTTATTTTACTTATAGCAACACTCAATCAAAAATCTCATTTCTTATTATAATTCCTGTTATTTTCTCTTCTTATTTTTATTTAATTCAAAAAAACTATTCATTTATGTATTTATCTATTTTCTTGTTCTTTTATTACCAGACTGAGTTAATGCTGGTCCATTCTTTTATCTGTTTCTTGATTGCATCTATTGGGCCTTTCTTTTCATAATCAGAACACAAAAAATAAAAAATAAATAAATAAATAAATAAAAATTTCTTTCTTTCCTTTTCTTTTTTTCCTTCGCTGTTTCTTTCTTTTCTTCTTTTTCTCTGCGACGATGGTCACCTTCCCATACCTTTCCACTCTTCCTATTGCACGTTACCTTCCCCATGCCCTGCAGGTTTTATCAAATTCCTGGGCTCATGCTGCAAATTGTCCTATTGCTTCTACAATCATCCAATTCCCTTAATTATAGCTGCAAATTGTATTCCAATCAACTAAATTTTCGGATCAATTCAAGCAACCAGGAACACTTTTTGGGTCTATAAATACCATGGCAATAGATAAAAAGGGGGTTCGGAAAAAAATTGGAAAAGGGGAAAAACAGAGAGGGTCCGTGAGAAGAGAGACGTCGAAGAAGAAGGAACAAGGGAAAGCAGGTTAAGGAGGAAAGAAAAGTTGCGCTCTGGTATATAATTACTACACCTTCATTCTATGTTATTTTGATTCTGTTACATTGGCATGAAATTTATTTTGAACGTGTGTTAAGAATAGCATAGAAATGCTCAGCGTTCCAGAGTCATTGTTTGTACTCAGACCACCGTCACAAGGCCATCTAACACACCTCAAACCACCGTGTTTCGAACACACCTCCATGACCCACCATCACGGCCACCGTTGGCATCCTGAGGACTCGTAAGCAACTTGCAACCAAAAGCCAACCAAAAACAACCAAAAAAAAACAAACAGAGAAAATATAAAAAAAGGAGGGGAAAGGAAAAAGAAAAAAACCACCCTTACTACGTCAGAGGCGCCTCTTCTCTTCCCGCCTCCGTCTTCCTCTTTCCTTCTCCCATTCTTCATCGCACCACCCCATGCCTCCGCGTCTCCTCTCCTCGCCCGCGTCACTTGTGTCACCGGAATCGCCGCATCCCTTTTCCTTTCTCCCTCTCTTGCGTTTCTTGCACGGTTGCTCCAACACCGCTGTGTCGCCGTGCCCACGACTATGTTACCGCATCGTCCTTTCTCTCCCTCTCGCATCCGCTCCTCCCATCGCATTCAAGATTGGTCTCACCAATCTGCGATGTCGGCACTGCGTCTGGGGAGGAACCACGCGCAACAGCTCAAAGGGATTAGGGCTCTTAAAGCCTATTTTATTTTTAGTGCTTCCCGTTTTTACTTTTGTTAATCCTCTTTGGCCATGAATCTCCTTTTCAGTAACGTGGTGGGCTCAGCCCAATTCGTTTGCTGCCCCGCATTTGCTCAATTATTTATTTATTTATTTATTTATTTATTTTTCGTTTTTTCTTTTCCTTCCATGCGCAGGGTGGGGGGGAGCCTTTGGTTTAAAACACGTGACCTTTTCCTTTTTCAAATTATCGCTGGGCCATCAAATACGTTTCGATATACATAGAATAAACTTAGTTTATTTAGAGGTTGACTTTCAAATAATAAAATTAAATAAAGACAAATAAGCTATAAAGGGAATGTGCGACGTAGAATTCTTCTATTATTACTTTTTCTTTTTTTTTTTAGATGTTTAGGTTGAAACAAACAGTAATGAAATAATAATACTAATAATCATAATATCATCCATTAATAATCATAATAATAATATTTCTAAATTAGTTATTTATGACTTAATAGTAACAAAATTACAAAAAAAGAAGGAATTATTTGGATGTGACATTCTTTTAATCCTAGAGTTTAAAGATGCAAGTTGTACAACTTGTTGTCTAAAAGCTCTTTTCTAAAAATAAAAAAAATGTGTATAAAAATCATTCAAATCAAGTCTTGCAATTTAATTAAAATTTGTTGATAACAAAATCTAAAACAGAAAAGGGGTTAATTAGATGTGACATCTTCTTAATCCTGAGATTTTGAGACACAAGCTGTACAGTTTGATATCTTAAAGAACTCTTCTCTCAAATAAAATGTTAAGCTAAAGTTTAATTGTTACAAAAATAGAATACTAAAATCAAAATTAAAATAATAAATTGGCTTAGGTGTACACTTCTGTCAATCTTACATTTTAGGGTGTATGAGCCGTGACGGCTCAAAAATCCTAAAATAAAAATAAATTAAAAATAAAATAAAATAAACGACAACACACAAATATTTTTTACAAAAAGAACTACGTGAGTCTGATTCTCCATTGCACCGGGAGATACGTAGGAGTAGGGGCCCACTCCTGTCGATCTCAAAAATAATAAAATTTAAGATAAAATAAAAATCTTTTATAATAATAAAATTCTTTTTAATAATAAATTTCTTCTTGCAACTTTTTTTAGGGTGAGATAAATATTTTAAAAGTCATTAATAATTTGCTTAATCAATTAGAGGTAACCGTCTTTATGACGGACGTTGTAGGATGCTAATACCTTCCCTACACGTAATTGACTCCCGAACCCAAAATTTGATTTTGTAGACCATTTTATTTTCGGGTTTTTCCAATGTTTGCCCTTAATAAATATTGGTAGCGACTCCCTGTTTTTTTAAAAACTCTTTTTTACTGTCCCGCCGCGACCCCGGTTGCGACAGTAGAGAAGAGAGAAAACATTTGTGTGAGACCCACTCAAAAAGAAATCTCTCCTTTGTTGGAAAGAAAAGAGAAAAATGAGAGATAAAAAATTGTGAGACTCACTTAAAATTATAATTATAACCTTATTACTTCTTTCTATCTCACAATATCTATATATATTAAAGATAAATATGTCTTTACAAGAAAAATTCATTCTTTTTTTCTCTACTTTTTTATCCAACCAAACAAGTGGAGAGAAAACTTAATTTTTTTTTCTCTTCTACTGCTCTTATATTTCTTTTAATTCAAATATCTTAAAAATCTATCCATCCTCTCTTCTCTCTTTATCCAAACAAAATATAAAAGTTATACTAACGGTAATTTCTAATTAGTTGATAGTGTAAAATTTTTACACTGATAGTACATATCAATAACAACATTAAAATTGTTCCTGGCATTTATTTTGTGAAGCAATTATTTGTATACCACATTTGAAGGATATGAGTTTTAACAATTATTTTCTCCGTACAAAGTAATTATCTGTTTTTAGGTTGGTGGTAGAGTTAAGTAGAATTAATTTTAAAAAAGTTGAAAAAAATACAATAAAATGTGTGTCTTTTAAGGCTTGATTGTACTTTTTGCCTCCAAAGTTTTACAATTTCATGAATTTTGCCACCAAATTTTTTTTTTGCAAATTTTGTCTCCCAATTTACAAAATATCACAATTTTTGTCCCTAAGTAAAAAAATAGTCACAATTAAAGAAAAAACTGTCACAAAATGTCTTAATTGTGGTAATTTTCCTATGTTAGGACAAAATTCGAAATATTTTGTAAATTAGGAGCAAAATTCACGAATTTTTTTTTGAAAAAACAAAATTCACAAAATTGTAAAACTATGGATACAAAAGGTGCAATTAAGTCATTTTTTATTAAAAATATTAGAATTAATTTCCTAACAATAAAATAAATATGGCCTAGGAAGAAGATTCTTCTTAATCAAAGTCAAGTACTATTATTTAAATATAATATAATAACTTATCAACAAATAAGACAAAACTTAGATACAGTACTTTAAGTGATATTAGTGTAGTTCTTTCACTAGAATTGGAGTTTCACTTTGGTAATATGTGTAATTTTTTAATGTATATCTTTATTATGCATATTACCAAGATGAAACTTCAATTTTGATTGAAGAAAACACTAACAACATTTACGCTTCATTTGATAGAGAAGAAATAAAGGGAGAGAAGAAGGACGAGAGTGGAAGTGAGTTGTTTGGTAGGATGAAAGTATGAAGGAATTGGTAAGACCCACACAAAAAAATTTTGCTCGAAAAAGCGAAGAAATGCTCCAAAATAGTAACTCAAGTGCAACAAAATCGATTTTGTTGCATTTTATACCTGCTATTCACGTACATCACGAACTAAATCAATTTAGTATATTCACTAAATCGATTTGGTCTCCATCCCCCTTTTTTAATGACTGGTCCTGTCCTTTTATATAATAATAATAATAATAAATAAATAAATAAATAAAATAATAAAAATAATATTAATAATAAAACTAAATAATATCATTAATAATAAAAATAATATTAATAATAAAATTAAATATTATTATTAATAATAATAAAAATATTAATGATAAAAAAAAATAATAAAAATAATAATAATCTCAAAAATTAACTTCTACTCTATTTTTTCTTTATTTCTCTTCAACTAAACAACTTTAACTTCTACTCTATTTGTTAACTCTCTCTCTCTCTCTCTCTCTCTCTCTCTCTCTCTCTTTTCTCACCTCTTCTCTTCTTTTTCTTTTATTTCCTTCCTCTCTACCAAACACATCCTTAAAATATTATATCTAAGTTTTTTTTTCCTTTAAAATATTGGTCAATATCAAAATAAACTTGTTAAGCCTTCATTTGGCACACAGGAGAGAAGAGGAGAGGAGAAGGAATTTTAAAAATTTCACTGTTTGGTATAGTAGAAATAGCAAGGAAATTTTTAATTTTTTGGTGGATTCTACTATTTATTTTTAATCTATTTATCACCTACCATCATTCACCTATCTCTCTCTCTCTTATTTTTCACCTTTTCTCTCAAACTAAACAATCTAAAATTTTAAATTATTTTATATTCATTTCTCATCTCTTAACTTATTTCTTAATTATTTCTTTTCTATCTATTTCTTTCCTCTCTACCAAACAAATCCTAAAGAAAATATATTTAATATGTTGAAAATTTTCTAAAATATAAAATTAATTTTAATATAATTAAAAATTTAATTTTAAATAATAAATCTTCTTTAGAAAATGTTTTAATTAATTAATTTCCCAAATGGAGGATTCTTTTTTTGTTTGGTCAACAAAACAGAGGATTCTCGCTTCGTAATTACATTGAAAATCCAGCCCATTTAAGTAATATACTCTTGAAGCTTACTGTCAGACTTTTCCCACGTTCCCTCACGGCCTCACTCACATCCACACCCGTTTTGTAAAAACACATCACAATCATTTCAAAAACCACAACTTGCTATATTTTATTTTTAAATTATTATTATTATTATGAATAAATAATAAAACCTTAAATATGTTTTAATTCTTTAAATTTGGGATAAATTCGTTTCTCTTAAATTTAAAAGTAATTTTTTTAGCTTTTCTAATTTAAAAAACATTTATTTTAACCCTTCAGGGTCACTTACAGTATCATTGATAGGATAAATTGGGTTAATTGTGTAGTATTAATTGAGTTTGATGTAATATTTTCACTAATAAGAACATTACTGGGTGGGTGGGTGGGTTTTACGTGACAGATTTACTAATTGCGTTTGGATAAAAGGACTAAACATGCTTTTTTAAGTTACATGAACTAAAAAAATCACTTTTAAATTTATGGGACTAAAAATATATTTAAGCCAATAATAAATAATTTATGTACTTTTTGTGTAAAAATTTTGAAAAATGCTAGTAACACTATCTTAAACACTATTTTTTAACACTATTTTTATTTTTAGTTGAAATTTATTAGAAATTACAAATTTTGATAAATTACACTCTTCATTTAATGAGTCTTTCTTCTCATTTAAATATATCAAAATTTGTGATTTTCAATAAATTTTAACTAATAAAAAAAATGTTGAAAAGAAAATATGTAAGAAAATGTTATTAGCATTTTTCAAATTTTTTTTACACAAGTCATTCAATAAAAATTGACATATATGATAAGTTTATTAATTTTTAATTTCTCATTAGTTAACTGTATAAATTTTTTTAATTTTTACACTGATAGAGTATATAAATTAAATTCTAGCTGATGCATATAAATTAAAATTTATTGTTATTATTATTATTATTATTATTTTATTTTATTTTGGTAGGTTCAAATAATATTCTTTGCCCTGTAAGATCCAAACGGTTTCCCAAAGGAACGAATTAAGAATATTGGCAGAGTAGTTAGTTGCGTCGCCAACTCATCGGAAAAATTTGAATTTCTGGGCAAAAAGCAAAAAGCCATCATCACCACCAACAGGGACAACAAGGACAAACTTAAAAGTCCCTGTTCCGTTTTGAGGAGCACGCCGGCAGAGAGAGCAACGCTAAACGTTTCGTTTCGCAAAGAACAGAGCAGAAAAACAGAACAACACTACAACACCAATTTTCCCAATTTGTTGGTCTTCAGCGTTTGTTATTGTTACCATTTCTCTCTCTCTCTTTGAGACTCTGAGGAGGTTTGTTTTTGTTTCTCGCTCGCAACAACCTCAACCTCCTCAAACATCGTAACTTTCGCATTCAGCAATGGAAACCCGCGACCTTCCTCGATTTGGCAAATGCGCCTCTTGAGTTCGTTTTCGGAGGTTGCGTTGATTCCCGCAACGACCCTTTTCGTTTCTCCTTCCCACCCTTTTCGACCTTATCGCTTTCGAACCACCCCAGAAGAAAAGGAACCGTTTTTCCATTTCCATTTCCATTTTCCGCGTCAATTCCGAAGTGGGTCGTCGAAATCGGGAAATGGGGAGTTGAAAATCGAAAATCTCGAGTTGGGTATGAGAGTTTTGAGGGAAACGTTGTGAAATTTCGGTGATTGAAGTTTTGGAGATGATGTTATCAGCTTCGATGTCTTCTCTAACGAGGAGTTCGCTGGAGGAGATGCTCGAGTCGCTTCGCCGGAGAGACGAGGAGGAGAGGCCGAAGGACTTGCCGCCGGCATTGCCAGCGCGGCCGCCGTCGAGGGCGCGGTTGCCGCCGGCGAGGAGGTCGTTGCCTAATAACTTCAAGGTCGATGGTGAGATGGGGCACAGAAGGAAGGGTAGTTTTGGGAACAAGAAGATAAAGATGGATGTGGAATCCCCTTATGTAGTTTTATCAGAAGAGAAAGTGAGAGAACAATCGGCACCGGATCCTGTTTCAACATCCAATGTGTCTTCTACTGATTGTGAAGCTCCTCCTCCATCCGGGGAGTTGGAGGATGATAATGTTGCTTATTTCATCAGAAAGGTAATTTGGGACTTGAAAATGTTTATGATGATTGATAATTGATTGGTGACGAGCGATAACTGGCTGATTCATGGATTGGAGTTTTAACAGCGGTTCTTAGTGTTTTGAAATTCTCAGTTTGGTTTCAGTTAATCTGCCTCTTTATGTGTTGTATGTTTTTTAGTTAGAGAATGATTAGTTTTTGATGTTTGGATGAAAGCAATCAGCTTGATTGAAATGTGGAAGTTTGTGTTTAAAAAAGATGTAATTGTGACACTGCAGCATAACCCTTTCAGAGTTACAAATAAGGGTAGACTTTACCTATTGAAATACCTTGTTGGCTTGCTATTTATTGACTGATATTTTGATTCAGGGCTTTTTATTTGTTTGATGCTTCATACTGGCAGTGGCAGCACTTTTGTTCTTCAGTAGGTTAATATTACACGTAGATAAATTGTTTGTGGCATGTGTAGCTTACTTGCAGCTCAATTTTCTATCTGTTTGTTGTTTCCCTAAGCCTCTCTATTTGCTGATTATATAAAAGGTTATTTGATTGAAAAATGTATGAGTTTCTTTTAACATTTTACTTCAAGGAGAATGTTTGTTTGTGGCTTTTATTTATTTATATATCAGCATTGAGACATTATTTATGGCATGTTTGTGTCTGTTAAATTTCCTTTCTGTTTTTTCTTGTTTCCCCAGAAACTTCATGTTTGGTGTAGGCAACCAAGAGGGAAGTGGGAGCTGGGAACGATACAGTCAACTTCAGGAGAGGAAGCAACTGTTTCACTCTCAAACGGAAATGTGAATTTCTAGGCTTTTTGTGTATTTCAAAGGTAGGATTCATTATTGAATTGGAATGTAACAGGTCATTGTGCTGTTGAGTTGTTACTGCAGGTTATGAAAGTAGCCAGATCAGAGCTTCTACCAGCTAATCCTGATATTTTAGAGGGTGTCGAAGATCTTATACAGCTCAGTTATTTAAATGAGCCCTCAGTTCTTCACAATCTTCGGTTTAGATATTCTCAGGATATGATTTACGTATGTCTGCTGCTTTGGCCTTTTTTTCCTACTCAGGTGATTATCTATGTAATCTCATATGCTGCTTGTGCTCTTTGTATGCAGAGTAAAGCAGGGCCAATTTTAATTGCACTCAATCCTTTCAAAGATGTCCAGATTTATGGAAACGATTATATCTCAGCTTATAGGCAGAAACTTATGGATAGTCCTCATGTTTATGCTATGGCTGATGCAGCTTATAATGAGATGATGAGAGGTGAATGAAATTCCCTTTTTCTTTCTCCTCCTTTGAAACCTGTATAATGTAATTGTGTGATGATATAAAGGTTTTCTGTTTGCACGTTGTACATTGCAGATGAAGTGAATCAGTCTATTATCATAAGGTCAGTACTCAGCACACCAGGCAGTCTATTTCTTGCATGCCTCTCAATATATGTTCCTGAACTCAATATCATTAAATTTTTATAGTAATAAGAGGGTATAATCACTGGTATACTTGTTAATAATTGCTTTTAGAAATTTGTTTACAGTGGTGAGAGTGGATCTGGGAAAACAGAGACAGCAAAAATTGCTATGCAATACTTAGCTGCTCTTGGTGGTGGCTGTTCTGGAATAGAAAATGAAGTTCTCCAGACAAATTTTATACTAGAAGCTTTTGGGAATGCAAAAACATCTAGGAATGACAACTCTAGCAGATTTGTGAGTTTGCATATCTTTTCATTGTAGTGGAAGGAACTTACTCCGCCTGCTCTTGTTCTATAAGATTTCTATAGCAGATTTGTGACTTTGTGGATGTTATCTAATGGCTGAGCAGTTTAGTTGAAAAACATTTTTAATTTGGTGCAGGGGAAGTTGATTGAAATTCATTTCAGCACAATGGGGAAGATTTGTGGGGCAAAAATTCAAACTTGTAAGAATGTTCGAGTTAAATATGTTACCTAAAATCAGCTCTTTTCTTATATCTTTTTTGTTTTTTCAATTTACTGACCTGACTTATTCATATGGCTTTCTGTTTCTCATATGCCAATTCCCATACGCTAACTTGAACAGTTCTGTTAGAAAAGGTAACTTGTGATGCCCTATTTGAACAGAAGTGTGAAACTGAAATATTTATTTTTCTTCACTTCTGAAATCATCTTGTCTCTGTGGCCAGTCAAGAGTTGTTCAACTTGCCTTGGGCGAGAGGTCATATCACATATTTTATCAACTTTGTGCTGGATCTTCATCTGATCTTAAAGGTGCAATTTCTATGCAATCTATCTATTAGTTTGCATACTTGTATACTTCTGTGCATGTTTGAGATCTCAATGACCATCTTTGAAATAATCCTTTTAAATGACTGTTGACTGTGATTCTCCCAATATTATCATCTGTAAAGATCTCCTCTGCCCTATAATCTTATTTACAAATTTTAAATAGACTCTTGATTTTATACAGATATTTATTGACACCAATTTCTGCATGTGAAGTGACAAGTTACCTTCACATTGTGATTTCTTCATCATCTTAATTGGGCTTGTATATATTTTTACTCATATGGAATCATTTTCTTTTCCTGTGCAGAAAGACTGAATCTTAGGGTGGCTAGCGAATATAAATATCTAAACCAGAGTGACTGCATGACAATTGATGGTGTTGATGATGCTAAAAAGTTTCACAGGCTGATGGTATATTATTTGACAGTTCATTTTTTGAACATTAGCTTCTTTAATTTTGTTTATGGCCTCCTAAGATCTCATGTCATTTTTTCCTCTTGCATTTGAGTTTTTCCCCAGAAAGCATTGGATGTTATTCGAATGTGCAAAGAGGATCAAGAGCTAGTGTTTAAGATGCTGGCTGCAATATTATGGTTGGGAAATATATCATTCGAAGTTACTGACAATGAAAATCACATTGAGGTGGTGAATGATGAAGGTAATTGTTAAGATGTTCCACATCAGCTAGGAATATGGTCATAATAGTCTATATAAAGACTGGGCAATCCTCCCCCCTTGATTCATATTGTCTAGTGATTCATATCGTCTATTATCTATGACTAGCATAGAAATATAAAGGGGGTATATGAAATTTCATTTACTACTTAAAAATGACTTCTGTTTTTCTTTTCTTTTGGCAGCTGTTACAAATGCTGCTTTGCTAATGGGTTGCAGTTCTCAGGAGCTAATGGCAGCATTATCTACCCATAAAATCCAAGCTGGCAAGGATACTATTACCAAGACATTGACCTTGCGGCAGGTCTGTCTATTATTTGAACAATTCAATTGATCAATTTTTATATGTCTCCTAATTGTATATTATTATTATTATTATTATTATTATTATATCCAATTTTTTTATTCTATGTTCAGGCAATCGATGCAAGAGATGCATTAGCAAAATTTATCTATGCAAGCTTGTTTGACTGGCTTGTAGTACAAGTTAATAAGTCACTTGAAGTGGGTAAACGACATACTGGGAGATCCATAAGTATCCTTGATATTTATGGGTTTGAGTCATTCCAGGTATGCAGTTTGTATTAACATGTTTATTGATGCTTCATAGACTCTTTGTATGTCTTCTAATAGTTTATCATTTTTCTTTGTAGAATAACAGCTTTGAACAATTTTGTATAAACTATGCCAATGAGAGGCTTCAACAACATTTCAATCGGCATCTGTTTAAACTTGAGCAGGAGGTCAGCAACTATGTTAAGCTTTAATTTGAACACAATTGTCAAATGTGTAATACAATTCCAGGAATTTTATTTGTGTTTAAGATTGCTGGGTATTTTGATGCCTGGTATGGTTGTATCTTTAATTTGAATGCAATAGTGTGATACAAATCCAGGAATTTATTTTGTGTATGTGTAAAGAGTGGTTCTACATCTGTTATCTTCTCCCCCCCACCAAAAAAAGGATTTGGTGAAGATTTCTCAAAAGTTTTGGCCAATATAGTACATGACTAATTAAAACTTAAAAGTCATGTATCAAACTAAAATTTCTCAGCCAATATAGTACAACATTATAGCTCTCAGTTTAATCCTGAGTTCCTGACTTACCTATCTGAACCAGTGTGTTGTTTACTTCAGTAAATTGTATGTCACACTATTGAAGAAAACAACCATAATACAATAAAACAAGATGGTGTTTGTATCATATGCTGAGTATGTATTTTTGAACAGTTTGGTATGCTTCATAGCAACATTGCAATTTACATGTTTCAGGACTACGAATTAGATGGCATTGATTGGACCAAAGTAGATTTTGAGGACAATCAAAAGTGTTTGGATCTCTTTGAGAAGGTATTTATATCGTTTAAGATTTCTAAAATTTTTAGAGTTATTCCTCTTTTGCTGAGCTGGAAACCTGGCCATTGTATTGATTTTTGTTGCATTCTTTTCTGGACAATATGCTTTTTACACTTCAGATTATTTTCAAAATCATATATGTTCAGGTCGTAATGTTGGAGTTCACATTATTCTCTGTGGCTAGTATTTTCATTATGTATTCTGCTGTATAATGTGCAGAAGCCTCTGGGGCTATTCTCTTTGTTGGACGAGGAATCAAATTTCCCCAGGGCCTCTGATCTAACACTTGCCAACAAACTTAAGCAGCACCTGCACACTAATCCTTGCTTTAAAGGGGAAAGAGGCAGGGCTTTTAGTGTCTGTCATTATGCAGGGGAGGTTAGTATCAGTATTCAAGAACCTTTGAAAGTTAGTTCCTCTAAAATCTTTTGCTTGTGATTTTTAAAGTCAAATTGATCCTTCAATTTAATTGCTACAAAATCTACTTGGCTGTAGTTTTCAAAGTTGAATTCATTCTTAAATTTACTTAAGCTTTGTGTTCATTTTCAAAGTAGTGCACTGTCCACCCAGAGTATTATTGTATCAAGCATAAACCTACTTCACGCTGATATTGTAAGACAGTAGCAATAACAGTAATGAGTCTTGTACAAACTAATATAATCATATACAACATATGTTTCATTGTTTTGTAAAGACCCAAGTTTTCTAATATGATTATTTAGTTGTTTCTAAACATAAAAGTATATTTCTCTTTTTCTACCTCCTAAAGAACTTTGCTTATTTATTTTCTTTCATTACTTGCAATACAATAACAAACTAAATGTTGGATGCTTTCATTTAGACCTGAGAAATTTTATGACACAACAAATATCATTCTGATATAAACATGCAATTTTGCCTCTAGAGATATTTTAGCTGGAGCTTTTTTCCTAGCCTGTTATGAGAAACTCCTGCTTTCTAATCTTGTTTTTCTTAGCCTTTCGGTTATATGTAGAATACATATCATGGAAGTCAATCTTGTATTTATGTTTCTGACTATTCTAACATCTGGTCCTCTATCAGGTTTTGTACGATACAACTGGCTTCCTAGAAAAGAACAGAGATCCACTGCCATCTGATTCCATTCAACTGCTGTCATCGTGTAGTTGTGAACTGCTACAGTTGTTCTCCAAGATGCTTAATCAGTCTCAGAAGCAATCAAATTCCTTGCATGGAGGTGCTCTGGACTCACAAAAGCAGAGTGTTGGCACAAAGTTCAAGGTATTCTTGTAGCATTACTTGAACTGGTTATGCATCTTTTAATGTTTAGAAAGAAATGATTTTGATGTTATTGATTTGTGGGTGATGAATATGATTGTGGACGATGAAATCCCCTGAAAATATATGATGTAATAACTGTACAGAGATTTGATGAGTATACTAAATAAGAAAAGCACAATAATTTGAGGGGAAGTGAACCTAACAAGTCTCTTTCTTCTAGGGTCAATTGTTCAAGTTGATGCATCAGTTGGAGAGCACCACGCCTCACTTTATTTGCTGTATAAAGCCAAATACTAAGCAACTTCCTAGAATATATGATGAAGATCTTGTACTACAACAGCTCAAGTGTTGTGGAGTTTTGGAGGTTGTTAGGATTTCAAGGGCTGGATATCCTACTCGAATGACACATCAAGAATTTTCCAGAAGGTAGTGGCAAAACTCCTATTTTTAGATTATATTGAATAATGGGTTGATTTGTGTTCCTGCATATGTTAGGTATGGGTTTCTGCTTTCTGAGGCAAACACATCTCAGGATCCATTGAGCATTTCAGTTGCTGTTTTGCAACAGTTTAATATCCCTCCCGAAATGTACCAAGTTGGCTTCACCAAACTGTATCTTCGAACAGGGCAGGTATGTCTGTGTAATTTAATGTTTTCACTTCTCAAAACTGCACTTTAGATTTTATATAGAGTATTCACTGGGTTCAAAAGCCAAAGAGCCACAGTATTGGGAGCTGGGTCATGGTTAGGGACTAGGGTTGGCAATTATGTCTATTGTCCATGATCCATCCATATTTAAATCCATTCCTATACATCCAATTATATTAATAGATTTAATGGATTGGATTAGTTTAAGTTAATGGATAGTTAATGAACCAACCAAAATATCTATTGGATATCCAAAAGTTTTGGGAGTCAAAATGCATTTGGACATGGGAGTTTAGATGCATTTAATTGAGAGAAATACAAAGGCAGAGGGAGAATGAAACGTATTTTGACAACGGAAAACTGCAATTACTTCATGACAAGGAAGGAGAGATAGCTTTTCTATTATAAAAATTTGATTTCAAGTGGATGAGTTGGATATTCATATATTGTTAGCACCTGACCCTATTTAGGGAAGTTTACATTAGGAGAAATACAAATGGGCTTAGGAATCAAGTGGGACAGCATCTGTTAGTTCGGCCATGCTAGTTAAGTGTAGACAATTGTTAGTAAAAGCTGTTTATTTAATTGGTTAGGTTGCTGTAAAAAGATGCAGGGAATGAAAATGGAGTTAGTTAATTGGTTATTGAGTTGTTGGGGGGGTCCATGCCCTTGAATCCCTAGAGTCTTCTGTTGTAAGTTTCCTTACTTCTCTGCACTTTGGGTTTCCATAATCCAGAGAAGGAGGTGTCTATTCAATAAAATTCTTTTCTTTCTTCTGTTAATTCCTATTCTCTGAACCAGTATCTATCATATTGTTTGATATCTGTTAGTTGTCAAAATCTCTTATGTGTAGTGAGAAAGTTAGTTGTTGATATCTGTTAGTTTGTTGGCCTGAGAAAGAGAAGAATTAATTGAGGCGGATTGCCAATAAATAAATAAGAGGAGAGGTTGAGAGAGAGGGATATCTTGTCATTTGTGAGAGAATTGGGCATTGGGAGGTTCAGACCCTTGAAGTTCTGCAGATTTGTGGCTATATTAATGGAGATTTTCCCTATCCTTTTAACAAGATACCAAGTTCCAGTTTGCTTTTTCTTTCTCCCAATTTATTGTATAGGCTGGACTCAATGAGTTTGGATAGAAATAATTTCCTTCTCCAAAATTCCAATTTTTCTTCTTACTCTTTTGGGCTTGGTCCATTAAGCCAGAAAATGAGCTCCCTCTATGTAATTCCAACTTGGCCCCTTCTTTTTCCTCCTACCCATGTACATTGCTTCTAGTTACAGCCACCATTTCTGCCAACGCTGCTTCTGCATTTCCTACATAAAACTCAGTCACAGCTAATGACTCACCCACTGGGAGAGCTTCTGCTTCTTCCATCTCTCCTTCGTTACCCAAACCCAAGAACCCTTGTTGTTTGTTCTGTTCTCATGGATGGATGGACGTGAGAATATTCATCTATGAGCTGCTCCAAGTTCATCCATTTGGACAACAACCCCTCCCCAGACAAGGAGCCTGATGTGCATATCTTGAGTGTTCTGCTCTCACATCCTCCTTGAGCCCCTTCAAGAAGATTCCCCAAAGGTAATCATGCTCTATGACAAGAAGTGCTTTGATACCAGGACAAAGAAGAAAATAGAGAAAATAGATGAAGAAAGGTGACAAAATGTGCATTATTCTCTAGTGCAAGTCTCTGCTAATAGAGCTAGAGATGAATTACAATAGTACTGAGAGTTTTTGAGAGACCCTTAGCTCTCCCCACTGCCCACTCTCTAAGAGTCTAATCCTTTTCAAATGACAAGATATCCCTCTCTCTACCTCTCCTCTTATTTATAGGCAATCTGCCTTAATTCTTTTCTATCTCAGCCCAACAAACGTAACATATATCAACAACTAACTAACTCTCAATAAACACCGACAGATATTGACAACTAACAAATATCTAATACATGTATCCTATCATTTAAAAGGGTTACTGTATGCCTTGGAACATCCAATAATTAAAGTGGGTCATGGATGAGTTTTGGCTGCTTTTAGTAATTTTGGCTTTCCTTTTATCCATTCAATTACAATTTACTTTATTCATTTACCACCCTAGTCACAGTTGACTTGACTTTACATAATGGTTGATGTGTAGAAAGTTATCAACTATTTGTTTTACTAAATGAGTATATTGTTTGCTTGGCCGAATATTTAATTATTTGTTAAATTTTAATGTCTTGTTTTAGATGGATTTTATATTAATTCATGTAATGGTTTCTCTGATTTTTATTTTATTTTTCTTGTGTTCTGGTTGATTTTATAGATTGGGGCACTGGAGGACAGGAGAAAACAGCTTTTGCAGGGAATACTTGGGGTTCAAAAATCCTTTCGTAGTTATCAAGCTTGTCGTCATTACCATGAACTTAAGAAAGGAGTGACTACTTTACAATCATGTAATGTTAGGCTATCAATATTAGCTTTGTTTGAATCAAATGTTCTCAGCTGATTTTAGGCTTTGTGCACATGTTCCTTTATTTTTATGCCAATTTTTTAAGTAAATGTTTTTCATAAAATCATAATTGATATTAAACAAAAAAGAAACCTTGGTGCTTTTTTGCTTCTACTTTTTAAAATCTAAATCAGAGGACCTTATTGATATGTATTAAGAACTTTATACAATTAAACTGATGGTTCTAGTAGTGAAATTCTTATTGCAAGTGATTGACTATAACCTTGGTTATATTTTGTATCTGTAACTTAATTGCTAATTTGGTTATATTGTAGTTGTTCGTGGAGAAATTGCAAGAAGGGAATATGGTGTTATGGTGAAGTCTTCTATGACTATTTCTTCTGAAAATATTGAGGAGATAAAGGCAGTCATAATACTACAATCTGGTTAGTGTGTTTCTGTTGTTGACAAGTTCGCCCTTGCTAGGGGCATTGCATATGGTTTGCTTAAATTTTCATTTCCCTCTTATGTAGTAATTCGTGGGTGGCTGGTTCGAAAGCATGCTAGTGGCTTGAACAAGTTTAAGAAATATCCTGAAAATGCAAAACCTAGGCGAAAGTCACGTGTGAAGATGCCTGAAGTAAAGGTACTTTACTGTGCATGTTTTCATTGATTTGGCTCTTTTTCTGTTTTTTATACATGTAATAGTACTTTTTGGTTTTTATTCCTTCTATCCAACTAAAAATTGAATCAATTTGGAGTTTCAATTCTGAAGTCATCTAATTTTCAGTTCATTTCAACGCATCTTTTAATACCATCAATGAAACAAGTGCTTTGAAGGTATTTGATATGTAGAAACATTAAGATGTCTAGGCATGTTGAATATTTCAGTATATGCAGAAACATTGATTTTTCTTTGTTAATTCTCAAGAATAAATGACATCTGTTGGAAAAGCCTCCTTAATGGCGATCACTCCTAAAGTCCTAGTCTGCCATAGTTGGGGCCTTCTTGGTGGCTGCCTTAATTGCAGCCTCAAGGGTGGGGTTTAGTCCCACATTGACTAGAGATATGACTTAAATAGAACTTATAAAGCTTGGGCAGTCCTCACCTTACAAACTAGTTTTGTGGGGTTAAGTTAGGTCCTAAGCCCAAATTCGAAGAATATCTATATTTGGCAGCATATGAAAGTGTATAAAATGAGACGCACCAATTAAAAAGAGGAAACAGATTTAATTTTTGTGGAATTTTTCATATTTAATAAATTAAACTTGAGTAATGCTTGTAATTGTTCATTATATTAAGTATATATTAACACATTTTTGCATGAGTAGTTTTATGATTTAGTTGGTAGTAATCAAAGTTCTTCCTCAATTGAGATCAACATCTCACAAACACATGACCAAGTAGTCAGCTTTTATTAGTCAATTGTAAGATATCAAAAAGCTTTCTTTCTAGTCTTTTGGTTGTTATAATGTACACCGTACCAGCCTTTTTGCAGAAACATGACCAAGTACTCATTTGAATGGTGATCTCAAAAACTTAAAATCTGTCCGTACCTTAAGCATATTGTATTGCCTTCATCAGAAGCATTAAAAGCATATTTTCCTTTTGGAATGAGATTTTTCATGGATATAGAATGCTGAGCTTCATGATTTTGTAAAGTTCCCAACCACTCAACATCATAAATGTATTATTTTTTCGGTTTAGCAGGATGTGTCCAGTGAGCGAGTCCAGAATCTGCCTTCAGCTTTAGCAGAACTCCAAAGGCGGGTTGTCAAGGCCGAAGCTACCATAGAGCAAAAGGAAGAGGAGAATGCCGAATTGAAGGAACAGCTAAAGCAATTTGAGAGTAGGTGGATTGAATATGAGAAAAGGATGAAATCAATGGAGGAGATGTGGCAAAAACAGATGGCATCTTTGCAAGTATGCTTTCAGCTCATAGAAATCCTCAATTTTTGTGATACTCATGAATATTATAGTAATGGACAAAGTTGATTGATCTGATCAAAATGAACTTTTGACCAACTCATTTTGCTTTGGCCTCCTTGAACAAAAGCCTAGTATTTCCTCAACCCCTCCATAACCAAACAACAGCACTTAGTCACCTTTGTCAGTCTTAAAGAGGAATTAGCAGGAACTCTTATAATGTTGCTCATTTGTTCATTGCCGATAAGTAAAGACTTATACCTAGAAAGTAATTTGTTAATTGTGGTGATTTTCTGATTTACTATGTTTTGTTGCAACCTTATTTACTAAAAAGTCACACACATAAATGGTTTTAAATATAACTTACAGTTATATAGAAGTTTCTGATTGCGATTTCAATGCAGATGAGTCTTGCTGCTGCTAGAAAGAGCCTTGCTTCGGAGAATGCCAGCGCTCAACTTGCAAGACGTGATGTTGCATCACCTCTCGGCTATGAATCAGAAGATGCTACTTCTATGGGATCTCGAACTCCTCCTCGAACGCCTGGTGCAAGCACACCTTTGAAGTATTCTAGTAGTCTTTCTGAAGCAGCAGGGAGAGATGCTAATGGCACTTTGACTTCAGTCAGCAACCTGATGAAGGAATTTGAGCAACGCAGACAGACCTTTGATGATGATGCCAGAGCTCTGGTTGAGGTTAAAACAGGTCAATCTGCTAACACGAATTCCGTTGAAGAGCTTCGGAAACTGAAACATATGTTTGAGGGGTGGAAGAAAGAATACAAGGCTAGACTGAGAGAGACAAAAACAAGACTCCATAAATTAGGGAATTCAGAAATGGATAAAAGTCGGCGGACATGGTGGGGGAAATTGAGTTCTAGAGCTTTATAGCATTCAGTTTACCAATATTCTCTTTGCCAAAGGTGAATAAAAGGTGAAAAGATTAAGCAAAAATGGTAAAATGATTGTTGTCATAAACTGTCTTATTTCAAGGAGTTGCTTCATCTATACATACATTTGATAAGTGTTACTGTTGTACTAGTTGGTGAAGGGAAAAAATGTATCTACCAATTTTGTTACATGGGGGAAGTTGTGTATAGTTGTAGACTTTAGGTTGCATAGTTATATTAGTAGTCTAGTTTGGTCATGTATATGCTGTTGTTGCTGATGTAATGTAAAACTTAGCCTCCAGGATAAAAATAGTAAGTGTTGATATCTTCAATATCACTATATCAGGGGAAAATAGAAATTCATATCTTTCTGTGTCTGTTTTTTGGGTCAAATTTTTGTGGTTGTTTTGATATGTCTAAGATTGCAGTTCCTTGGTTCTGGTTAAACCAGAGGCTTAATTGACAGTGGTTCATATAAATATTAAGTGTTGATATATAAAAAAATAAAAAAAATAGTAAGTGTTGATATCTTCAATATCACTATATCAGGGAAAAATAGAAATTCATATCTTTCTGTGTCTGTTTTTTGGGTCAAATTTTTGTGGTTGTTTTGATATGTCTAAGATTGCAGTTCCTTGGCTCTGGTTAAACCAGAGGCTTAAGTGACGGGTTCATATTTAGGCTTTGGCAATGGGACAAGGTGAGGGCAAGTTTTGCCATCCCCGCTCTCGATTCCCGCCAGAGCTAGAAAATGGGTATCCATCCCCACCCCCGCTAGGGATTGGGTTTCCTTGCCCCGCGTCAATCCATGCCCCCGCTCAGTATTTTTTTGTCTTTTTTTTTTTTTAAAACATGAATAACATGATGTTAATAGATAAATATTTAGTATATAAATATTGTGATTCTTACAAAAATCATTTCTCGTTATCTTACCTCTAGTTTAACATATCCTAAAATTTAAAATAAAAAAGTAATAAATTAAGACAAATGATACTAATTACATATTTTATACTCAAATGATTTGTAAAATTTAAATAAGATTTTGAAAACATATTCCACAAAAATTACACATACAAATAATTAAGAAAACAAAACATAAAATACGTTATATAATAAAAAGAAACCAATATTCTAATTCATACAGTCCATTATTTAGGAATGTTTTATTTATATATAAGGCTAGTTTTGTACTTTTATTAGCATGGGACAGGTTTGGGGTGAGGCGAGTATCAGCATCCTTGTCCTCGCCCCCATTCTTGACTTTAGCATTCAGGGAAAACCCGTCTCCGCCCCCAACTAAAGCGGGTTTTTTCCGTCAAAGTCGGGACGAGGTTGAGTGGGTACTCACTGGTTCGGGTTTGTTTGTCATCCCTGTTCATATTCGCTATTGCTGATGAATATTGGTCATAAATGTTTGTTTTCCCTTTGTAATTGATTTTCATAGAATCAAAATGAGAATTAAATAGCCATTACTGTTGTATTGTTTGGTTAAAGCATATAATCTATTTTATGAATTAATCCTTGTTTAATCAAGGTTTTTTAGTCTTTTAAAAATTTGCAATTTTCTACGTGGTTCCGTTTTTATTATTTTTTCAAATGAACTCATAAAACATACTCTCTTTTTTGCCATATGATTCCTTTGCAGTTTTTGTTTCCTGTTTGATCTTTCTAAACACCATTAGTTTTTATTGATCTTCATAAATATCACAAGTTTTTCCTTTGATCTTCTACGAGAAAATTGCGATCCATAGAGAAAATTAAAACATGGAGGAACTGTTTGGGAAAAAACATTTTATGAAGAATTCATTTGAAAAAATAAAAATGAGAAAAATGTCAAAATTTTTTAAGGATAAAATACTTAGCTAAGCCATTAAACCTTTTTTTTTAATCTTAAAACGTAGTACCACAAGTTGCAATTTATGATTAAACAAAAAAGTGCAGTGAAAGACGCAAATAATATTTGTTAAGGGAATTATATCAAACGTGAGAATTAAATGTCTGCTGTCACTTTATATCTATATAAATATGTAAAAACTAAAGTATTATTTTTAAGTCTCATAATCAAAATCTAAATATTTTTTACTTCTCAATTTCTCTCACTTATACCTACAGGTGTAAATGAACTGAGCTATTTGTGAATTATTCAAGTTTGACTCGTTAAAAACTCGATCAAGCTCGTTTGTTTAATTAAATAAACAAACTCAAGTTTGAGACTAAGCTCGATTATTTAAATGAGTCAAGCCCAAGTTTTATAAGCTCAACATTAATGGCTCATCAATAGCTCGTTTATTTAAATTAATGATGGAGATTTCATTAGCCTTATTTATTTATATATTCATTACAAAAATATATTGAGCTTTGTTGAGAGTATTAAAATTAATTTTGAAGTTTTTATTTTTTGTAGTAATCAAAAAGTTACAAATTTTTTATTTATTAGATTATAAAAACGTAATAGTCTAAAATATATGAATTTTACATATTTCACATGTTAAGAACATATTTCTATATGTATATTATCATCTAGTATTAAAATGTTTATTAAATACTAAATTGGTACTGTTAAAAAATAATTTAAGAAATGCAAAAATAATTAAGTTATAAATAAGTTAAACAAGTCAAGTTCAAGTTTTACTTTTTTTAAATAAGTTAAGCCTAAACTTTCAGTTATACTCATTTAAATAGATGAGCCAAGCTTGAGCAACCTAATTTTTTACAAACCAAGCTTAAAATTCAAGTGTTCAACTAAGCTTGACTTGTTTACACCTCTACTTACACCTCATGATATGCCAATAATTATTAACAATTTATGATGATAATTATTTTCTTTTTTGACAAGTCAAGTCAAAATGAAATATAAAGTCAAGACGAAATTCACCACATTTCACAAATATGAGGTCTAAAACCATTGTTTTTAAAATATAGGAACTAAAATTGACTAAATCTTAGAGATTTAAAACACATTTTATCCTTAATTTAATGTTCACACCTATTTTTGTGGGATTGACGAGAGTTTAATTTCTATGCACTAATAGTGTAAAAAAAAATTATATTAGAGATGACTTTAAGATAATTATTATAACTATCAACAAAATTACTATATATAACAATTTTCTAATTGGTTATCGGTACCAGCATATACTATTTACTCAAATAAAATAGAAGCGCCATTAAATGTGCACTTCGCATTTGTCACAACCACCAAAGAGCGAAACGGATTCAGTAACGTGAGAATCTATTCAGCCTTGTAACAATTTGTTTATTGGTAGATAAAGATCGGGCGACTCAAATTTTAGATACATGTTTTACGTTTGACGAATGAGATAAAATATGAATTGTTTAATCTTTATCCAACATTTTATCTACCGATTACGTGAATGCATGAAAAGTCCACTGTTTTGAATCGGAATTGACTTAGTCTTCTTGTTAATAGTTAATAAAACTATGTGAGTGCCACATGGCAGTCAAGCTAGCATATCCATGTTGAACATTGCATCCCCGCTTCAATATTGCTATACCTTTCTCGTTGGTTGTTTTAGACAAAAACTAGATTAACAAACAAGGGATATCCCATGTTTTTAACGAACCTTAGTCCTTGAGAAGTACACTAATCAGACAATTATTACGATCATAATCTACACATAAATCACAAAGGCAAGCACAATGGATCGATAGGGACGAGGGAAGTCATATACATTTAAGAACCGGGCACAAACTTGGTGGCATAGACCCAAGCATTGTTAGCCACAGGGTTGTCAAGGTGGTCCAAAAGGTTCTCCAAGGGGCCTTTTCCAGTGACAATGGCTTGAACAAAGAAACCAAACATAGAGAACATGGCCAACCTTCCATTCTTGATCTCCTTGACTTTGAGCTCGGCAAAAGTGACAGGGTCATCAGCGAGGCCAAGAGGGTCAAAGTACTGGCCCCCAGGGTAGAGGTCGTTGCCCTCTCCCACTCCATCAAGGCCATTGATGCGGAAGCCTTCAACAAGACCCATGAGAACAACTTGGAAGCCCAGCACTGCCAGGATGCTTTGTGCATGGACAAGGTTTGGGTTACCCAAATAGTCAAGGCCCCCTTCTGAGAATATTTGGGCTCCAGCTTTGAACCACACTGGCTCTTTGAAGTCCACCCTCAGCCACTTCTCTAGCACCTCTGGGGTGATGCATCCTAGTGCTCCAAGCATAGCCCAACGCCCATGGATCACCTTATTCCACATAACAATTTAGTGTTATCATGGGGAAAAAAAATTCAGTATCACTTCCATTAAAAGTATGACACTTGACACGGATGATCTAGTTAACAAATTAAGAGTAGTAATAGTCAAAAGAAAATTTGCTCCATCATTGGTCTCGCTATAACAAATGACACAGGCCCATCATGAAATTAGGAAGATTCTTGTTGTACTGCGTATTTGGATTCCGTTAAGTAACTTTAAAGTAGTTTTTATGTTAGATAAAAAAAGTTTATACTTAGTTTCATTATTAACTTGCTTTTAGAATAAAAAATTCAAACATAAACTATTTCACCTCAAAATTAATTTTGTTAAGTCATTGGAAGTTTAGTACCTTGAGAATATTTTACAGTAAAATTAGTTAGAAACTTCTGTACTATATTTGAAAACTTGTTGAAAAGGAAGGAATCACATTTAAAATGTGAAGGCTATAACTATTAGCTTTTGAAAATCACTTCGAATGTGAAAAATCACATCCGAAACGTGGAACTAAGCTATAAACTACTTTGAAGAATCTTTTGAAAAGGGGGGAAAAAAAAAGAATGAGAAAGAACCATTGTGTTTAAGTAAAAAAAAAAAAAAAAAACTAACCTCAAGAGCCCTGTTCTTGGCAAATGCTTCTGGGTCAGCAGACAAGCCAGCAGTGTCCCATCCATAATCCCCTGGGAATTCTCCTTTCAAGTATGAAGGGGTCTGAGCTGAAAAGGGTCCCAAGTATTTCACTCTGTCTGGTCCATACCACAATTCATTGCCCTGCATGTTCACAACACACAAACCCAATAACATATCAACCACACCACACAGCCAACACTATAAAGCTGTTGTGAGAGTGAGACATAAAATGAAGAAGAAAAGGGTGTTTGGAGAATGGAGAGTACCATGGTGTATTTCCCGGTTCCCATGGAGACAACATCCCTAAGAGGGTTGGCGTTGGCACCCTTGCCTTGGCCAAGGAAGGGAGTTGGTTTAAGAACAGTGCCAGAGCTTGTTGTAGCTGCCATCAATGTTGCTGCCATGACTTCCAACTTCCTAGGTTTGAAACCTTAAGCTACTTGAAAAAAATAAGATAATTGGTTTACAGAAGTGTGTGGAAGGGTTGAATGTAACATCATATGTAGGGAAAGAGAATCAGAGGGATTTGTGGTTAGGAACACAATAGTGTGAGTTGGTGGTGGGGATCGCGTGGTTTGGAGCAACCAATGAGAAGGCTCTAAAGGATTTTATGTATCTCTAACTCACATCTTTCTATCCACATTTTATCTTTACCCATCAAATCATTTGTCTTTATGTTGGTATGTATCCAACTATCCCAATTTTTTTTAAACCTTATATTTGGAATTAAGATGACACACCCTCCTTAGGTCTTAACATTTCTATCATATAGTACTTCAATTAAATAGCTTTAAGACCGCTTTAATGCCTTAGAAAATAAATTAAGATTCAAGACTAAATGCACCAGAGGCATCATTATCAAATAGTTATCTTCTGTTTATGTTGGTTATCTGACACGTTGCAGTAAAGTCACTGTTTAATTATTTGCTTAAGTCTATATATCTTTTTTAACACCACGAAAATGTCCTAATGTTAAAATTATTGTTTTCAGCAAGCAAGTGATCCAAAAATGTTGTAAATAATAACAAGTAAACGTGTATAATTGTACCAATCCCTCACCAATACGGAGTCAGACATGTGTGTACAATTTTGCAAAGTCAGCATACCATAGAATTGTAAAACCAGTGGTGAGAAGCTGCTATCCTAAGTCGTTTGTTTGTTTAATAATGCGATATAACAATTATTATCTTTAGCCATTCTAAATGACTCTTAAATTGAGCAACTCTGACCTCTCCTATGTGCAGCACAGAGCCACAGATTAAATTCAATTTAAAAATTAAATTTAAATATGTTAAAAAATTATCAAAATAAGTCTTCTTTATCGTATTTTCGGTCAGACATAATTAAACTGCACGAGAACAAAATTTAGCGTGCTAATGGATAAGCAGTTCAATTAAGCATTTGTTTAATAAATTTTTATTAAATGAAAACTTATTTCATAAAACAGGGTAAAAATAATTTATTTTGATAAACTTCAACTAAATTTTTATTAAAATAAGCTAAAAGAATTTAGAATTACTCAAAAACTCTACCAATTATTGAATATTCTTTTTTGTTTCAGTTCATAATTTTATATATTGATTATTTAAATATAAAAATTAAAACGGTGATCTGCCTATATTTTGATGCATTGTTTTCTCGGTTAGCTTCAAATATTAGTTAAATTAATTTATTATTTAATTACAACAATAATGCCTGAAGCTTTTTCCCTACGTAAAATAGACTATTCAAAAAACCAAATCTTTAGCAATACTAAATCCTTTTTAAAGTAAGGATTTTTCTTGGTTTTCCTCTATTTTTAATCATTAGGTTATCAGCCATCAGGCCGATCTCATCAACTCTTCTAGCTGAAGCTTAACCTTTCAAACCATCTTTAGGATAATTTTATCGTATTTTCCCGAATAAGTTTTACTCCTACTTTCGGTGACATGTTTCTAACCTCAACTTTTTTATGACTATTCACCTAATATAATAACCTTATTATTACGACTCATATTGAAATTATCGCCTAACATTGACTCCCATAAAACATCAATATTGTTATGCTTTTGCAGTAAAAATTCCTTTTTAGCTCATGCACATTCCATCACAGATAACATTAAATAATCCTTGATTTCATCTATCCAACTTGAATCTTATAATTTACTAAAAGATAAAGGATAAATTGCATTTTTGGTCCTTCTATTTTTTTTTTAAAAGACATTTGGTCTCTCTAATTTTAAAACCTGAAAATTTGATCTTGACGTCAAATCCAATGTGTTAACCGTTTGCATCTAACATTGATCTGATAACGTGACACCATTAAATTGCCGTGAAAAATAATATTTGATGCAAATGGTCAACACGTTAAATTAACTACAGGACCAAATTTCTGAATTTTTAAAATTAGAGAAATTAAATATCTCTAAAGAAATAGAGACCAAAATTGCAAATTTAAAAAATAGAAAAACCAAAAATGCAATTTAACCTTCACTATATTAATAGACTAAAATGGAAAACATCTTCGCGAGCCACATCTACGAGTCTCCCTAAATTTTTTGGCCATTGTATAATCATGCTTTGCTTCCGTACACGGGTTTGTGTAATTATGGACACGAAATAAAGTAAATACTCCTACTTCACTTTCTCTTTCACATATTACATCAATCACTTGCGCCAAAAAGAGTGTATTCAGCATCACACAATCTGGTTGGAAGGCTGCAGAACCCATTCTCAAGTAACTGACTGGGTCTGTTTTTGTCTTCATATACCAGGGCCCACATATAACATTACTTAACTCCATTCTGCTGAACCCGTGTATGTATCTTCGAATCTCAGGCAAGACGATACTAAATTAGTTGACGGACCCAATATTTCATTTATACAATGTAATACAGCTAACGATTCGACCTATGACAGTATTTATCTTGTCCCCAAGGCCTGCAAAAAACATCACCTACAACTGACTGTTCACCTCCTTAGAGCTCCATAGCTTTTAGTAACCTGGAAACAAGAGAAAGGGCTTAGTTCCACGAAATCACACTACTCCAAAAATGTCACGAATCAGAAAGTAAAGTACATGGTAGAAGAAGAAGTTTCCAATATCAACCGCAGTTGTATTTTACGTTTACTAGAACTACATCAGAGACGAACATTTGCCTGGAAACACGGTTGAACTACAAGATAGCAGACCACTAAGTCACCAATCAATTCCCTTCAAGTAATTTTAACATCTAATTAAATTCATATAGCAAGTGAATAAATTAATTTGATATAGAAAATATCCCCAGAAAATTTTTGGTTTGCTAATACCAGTTGCAGAAATTTCAGAATCATGTTTGTTGTAAGGGTGTCACATCGAAAGTATCCCAAGCAACATTTTGGTGACACTTGGTATATGTCAGTCATTGGCAACCAACACCCAAGTATAATTCAAATTCTTCTGCTCTACTGTCTAGGAGTACTATGGGTAACAAAGAGTATTGACTGATGGATATGTAAGGACACTATATGGATCACCATCTATTCAAACAAATGTTTTGAATGGGGAATAGTAATATATATCCCATCAGAAACAAGTGAAGAAATAAAAGGGGATACAAACCCGAGGTTGAGACTTATTTAATCTCTTTCTGATGTTGTCGTCGTCGTCGTCGTCATCATTGTTCATGAGCATTCTATGGATTGAAGAGTTATCTGATTTCCTTCCGCGTTTAGAAGACTGTGTAGATCCTCTACCTCTTCCCTTTGAAGCAGCCCTCTTCTGTCCTGGTAGCTTGGAGTCATTTTCCTGTGAAATATAAGATGCAGTAGATTCAACTTATTAATCATTGAGCATGTCAAGGATGCTTCAGTGAAAAATTACAATTCATAGCATACATAGAGCTGTCTGGTTTTGCAGGTATCAGACTGGCAAGCACTCAATCAAAGAGCCTAATCAACACTTCATAATTAAAGGTATTACAAACTAAGGAATACAATACACAAGGAATTAGCTTCATCTATACCGAACTATCATCAATCTCTTCAACAGCATTTTTATTGGCATCATCACTTGAAGCAGAAGCCAAATTATCCTCATCAGCACCACTTCGGATGGCAGTTGCAGCTGCAACTGATGCAGACCTGCATTAAATCAATGAAATCATAAATACCTATCCACAGTTGTCAAGGCACCGTCAGTAGAATATTGAAGTGACTTTATAAACCCATTAATGGGGAAAACTAATTCTTCATTAAATTATTTTCATGCGTGTTCTACAAAAGACCTTGTCCACATTAGCCAACATACATGCAGCAACGGGATGCATGGAGCAAATCTGAAGTTAGATATTAGAATCTTAGCTCCTATTAAGAAAATAAATAACCTGAGGGATAAGGTTGGAGCTAATATCTCTGCTATGGGCGATCGTGTACCTATTTTTCTAATCTTTAACAATATGAGACCACATTTCAGTGACAGAAATTTCTGACATAATGGCCCTGGGTGTCCATTGGCCACCAATAAGTTACAAAAAAGAAGGGGATATTCTGCTCTAAAGACAAGTTTATTAAATTAGAAAGTGTCATAAAATAAATAGAAATAAACATAAAAAACATTATGTGAAGTTTTTTAGTCATCATCATTTCCATGTCCATTCTGCATTTTACTTTGCTGCAAAGAACTGAAAAAAGCTACTAAATGATTTATTTATCAGCCAGAAAAGCAACCTCTGAGAAAAGCGAAACCCTAAAGCTCCATCAAGAGTTGTCTGCTTCATGGTGCTGGAACCCCTGCCTCTGCCCCTGCCCCTTCCTCTTCCTCTGGTTGTAGTTTGAGACGCACTAGATGACCCTTTCCGACCTCTAGTACTTGGCTTTGAGCTAGATACTGGCATGGCATCTTCATCATCACTAAAGGAAACTGCACTTCCAGTTCCAGCAGCACTTCTGCCTTGGATATCCTACATGGAGTTAAAGAGAAGCTAAGAACAAAGGAACGAAGGTCATGGATAATAATATTGCCAGTGCAAAAACTGCTTTTCCATGACTATTGCTACTATAGTGAGTATCATACACATGCAGGGTTTACCTGCCATCGTTGGGCACCAGCAGTGGGTTGTGTGTGTTCCTTGGAGTGTACGGATCGTTCCTTGACACGTTCCTGGAACAAGAGGGAGAACCAACAAAGAGTCATTTGTGAAACTCAAATGTATGTTCCATACATCAAACCATTGTCATCACATGGCAACATGTAGTAAAAGATATGAAGGCCCCAATAATTGCAAATATTGCAAACAAAATTCTGATCAATGGAGGTCCAAAGGACATGGGAAACTGTTGTGCCTAGATTATTGGCAAATGCTATAATGCTATTTTATAAAAGCCCCAGTAATAGCAAGGCTTTCCCACAAGGCAAAACGAATTTAAAACCTAAATGCATTGGAGATTAAATCTATTTCTAAATGAATGAATAATGAACAACAATGGTGAAGCTTCTAACCTCCAAGCATTCTCCAACTTTAACAATTAAATCTTCCTCATCAAACTTCAGGTTATCTGAATCCTTAGCAATTTTATTCTGCACTAGCATGAAAGTCATCAATGAGAAGAGGAAGAACTATGACATTAACATGAAACATACTAGAATATGAAGAGACAATGTACTCAATCTTAATAGGCAGTGGAATACAATATGGACCAGATGTTCCAACATAGCAGCATCATAGACAAAGGCATATGGCAGGTAAATGCAACATAGAATACTCACTCGTGTTTCCTCAATATTGTATTTTACACAAGAGTAAAATGCCATTTTTTCATCCTTGTTCACAAAATCTTGCAATGCAATATCCAAATCATTGACTGGCAGTATCTCCATTTTCTGCAAAACCATTAAGAGTTGGATACAGGGAAAAATAAAATTAAACTGAACTAACATTGCTTTTATATTCATATTCCTTTTTAATGAAAGCTCAAGTCAGTCCAGAATCCCAGATCCTAATAAAGTCATCTAGTAAAACTATACTAGTAAAACAAGCTTAAACAGTGATAAATTAGAACTTTCATTGTGTGAACAAATATGCAGAGGGATTGGAGTGATCTTTATTGTTTCTAATGATTCTATTTTTTCATTGCATCCTTTGTTGATGAAGGACATTGTAACCTTTGAATATACCCAGAAAAATTCAAGTTACATTGTAAATATACAATAGACATTACACAATCAGTGAGTCACAAATGAATCATTATTGTTGAAACAGGAAGTGTCTATAAAAGCCATAAACGGAAAGACTGAAAGGAATAAAGTACTCATATGATTAAAATACCAGATTACTTTCAGCAACCAAAGCCTCTATGTTCTGTTGATTTAATTCTTCTGGACGAAGGCGTTCTGAATCATCAATTTTTCCTACAAAAGAAAAGAGCAGGGGTAAATAACCTTATTCCCACATGTTTTTAGTTGAAAAATGAGATTATCACTGTTTTTCAAATTATGGAACATGACTAAACGGATAAATAAATCAATCAATGAATGTCACTTGACCAACTAGTGATTTTTTATACTTTTAACATAGATTGCATATGTCTTGCGCATTATTCTTAACATGGCCAAACAACCAAGAGAAGACAATTCCTGCACTTTGTCCCTAAGCTGATTCTAAATTTCTAATCATAAAACAAATAGAAATGAGGAGTAACTCTGGCAAATCAAACTAATGTTTAAATGTACATAGGTATTATAGAATTTGAGAACTATAAATATCTTACGAAGATTGATTTTTCCCTCGCCATTGCTTTTGTAAAGTTGACAATTTGAATCTTGCAAGTTTTGTGTTAGGATCCAATTGCAAGGTATAGAAGTTGAGTCCCATATTGGAAGTATGGGATTCTAGTGTAGGGTTTATAAGGCCTTTGGCTCTCCAATTACAACTGCAAGCTTTTATGGTGTAATTCTCCCAACATTCTTATTAATTGGTATCAGACTTTTCCACCACATCTCTCAGCTGCAAACAAGTGGCGTTGGTGGTGAAACTGACATTGCAATGTTCATTCAGGGCTAGTGCACAGCCAGCCCACATGGGTGTCGAGGCTGCAAAGTGTGGTGGGATATTGGGATCCAATTGAAAGGTATTCTAGCGTGGGGTTTATAAGGCCTTGGACTCTCCAACTACAACAACTAACTTTTGTGGTGTGGTTCTCCCAAGGTTTTTATCATTCTGATTTGGGATACTAAAAAGCATGTGCAATCAATATGCAGTATTCTATTACAGATTTTATGTAAGCAGAGGCAGGGCCAACTGGTACTGCTCAAAACAGATCACAAGGGGCAATATCATGCTGTTGAAGTAACAGTATCAACGGTGGTGTGGACAGGGCTAAAATAAATTTTATGAGAAGAGAAAAGAAATAACTAGATAAACCTGAACAAGAAACATACTCTACAACGTAAAATAAAAATATAAATATAGCTTCCTCATCAGTAAGAGAACTAATAAAAGATGCCTGACTTGGATATTGTAATTGGCCAAATACTGTTGATATCAAATGAATTGGTAAAGAAAGGTAAATAAAAATAACTCAAATTACCTTCAACCTTGGCCCTTTTTGTAGCCTTTGAGAAAATGAGAATGTCTTGGGGGTTTGCAACCTAGTATAAGGATGACTAATCAACAGTAGAAAACATCCTCAAGCAAAATCAGCATTAGCACACTAATTCAAGAAGAAGGATAGATAGAAATTACCTTCCCAACATATTTCTGCCCAAATCTTTGAGGATTTATAGTCATAAATCCAGAGTAATCTACCTGTATTTTACATTGCAGAAGTTTAAGGCCATGCTGGAAAACATCATGTAATATCCAAGGCAACTAGATGTCCATTATAGCCAATAGAATGAACAGAAATTCAAATAAAAATTCGTAATAAACTCTATGTATTTTGATGGCATTGTGAACCTGACTCCGTGCATCAAGAATGGTGTTTAATATCATGAAAATTACTATGTTTTCTAGAAGAAAGTGTAAGATCAAAACCAATAAGACTATAGAGGCAATGAATTGCAGCGTTATCTTCCTGCTAGGTGAAAAGCAAAACAAGTGCCATCCAATTTAGACGTAAAATTCAGAAGTAAAGTTACAGTATACAGAAATTACCTTGACACGTATTAGTGGAAGCTTGAGTTCTTTTCTATTGACGGCCTTCTTACTAGACTTTTCTATCAGTTTCTCAACCTGAATCATCTTCTATTATCAAAACACAGTTGCTATACATATGATCACTGATCCATGCACAAAATAATTTGAGAAAATTAAAGTTCCAATCACAAATTTCACTATGGTCCCAAAACAGATTCTAAAGAAGAGTAGCCAAATTTTATCACAACTGAATAAGAACGTTCTATGATAAAAATAATCACTATGAGGAACCAATACTGAAGAGGAAGACTTTGGTCAAAAGATACCTACGTAGGTCCTTTCCCACAAGTTAGTGAGCAACCAAAAAGGTCACAGCAAATTATATGGCCAAAAAATAAAAAAATGAATTTGCATCCAATATTAAGAAACCTACATACCACTTTGTCTAGGTGTTCAAGAATAGAACTTTGATCATTGGGATCAATATCCGGCTCATCTTTTAGTATTACCTGCATTATGAAGATTTGAATGATTATTGAAGAATCATGAGAAGGCTTCAAATGTCAACCACTCAGTCAATTCAATTTTGCTTCAAATAGCAGTGAGAAATGTAAATTTTGTACATGATTAATAATTAATAATTACAAAGGAAAAAACAAAATAATATTAATATTTTACCTCACCTCAGTATACTCAAAGGCCGCACAGACATCAAAGGTATCTTAGTTGGGCGATATTGATTTCCCTGTCAAGAACCATTTATACAAGAACTTAGTAAGACTATAAAAACGACAATCACTGGTATGCTACTATGAGGGAGACATTTAGATTCTCATTACATAGACAAGTAGACAACCTTAATTTCTAGAACAAGTACATGCTTTGGCTTTGATTCTCCATCAATAAGTGATGTTGCAACTGATGACCCTGGTTGTGAAATGTGAAATCCCATCCCTGGAACTTCCTGGAGAAAATTAAAATCCATATTAATTTTCCAGAACACAACATATGTCTATCTGGGCACATTTAAGAGAAGTTTAATCAGTCCACCTGTGGGTCAACCAAACATTCATGCTCATGGCCCCACACAATGAAGTCTAGGAAGCGTGGCAGGAAGTGCTCATTTATTGCATTTTTTGGATTTGTTTTCACCCTACATACCATTATTGAAAACAAGATCAATCATCATGTAGATTAAAATCTAAAACTCAGATATTTTACATCATTTGCACAATCAATAATTTCAAAGTCAAATTTAGATTTCAGGATAATCAACACATCTTCATTGATGAGTGATATTAAATGCAACCTCCTAAAACAGACACAAATAAGACATAACCTGTTCTGATGAAGTACTAGAATGTTGAACCAATCAGACACTTGGCACCCTTCCTGAGATTCAGGTCGCATCCATTGCACAGCATGTGGTGTCTGAAAATAAATATAAAATAAATAGCATACCACATCCAGATGGGAGTGAACTTAAATAGAGGAACTGCTTGAAAGCAAATTTTATCAGTAGCATACTTGAAACATCCTATTAAGCCTTTCATCTCTAATGTTTCCCAGACCATACAGAGCTACAGCTGTTGAACCCTGCAATTCATAAAAATACAGCCTCAGGAAAAAAAGAGATTTTAACTATTCCAGTTTTCTCTAATCTCTTCTTTTATTTCCCAAATTTAGTGTGTCTGCATAGGCTTATTTTGTGCTCAAAACAGCTTATAATTAAAATATTACTTGAGGGGACGAAAAAAGCTTTCCCTGAAAGTTAAGCAAAATCAAACATGCACCTAAAGAAAAAATGAGGTTTCACTAAATCTATCTTATCCTGGTATTAACAGTATTCAATCACAAACCTTCTTGATAAGAATAGGGTGGAGAGTGATCTGACCAACACCAGAACCCCCAAGAACTGTTTTCCCAAAGTAGTTGACTAGATTACATGCCGAGAGAATATCAACTACAGAAAGGTTGTCCTGTCACAATCATTCAAGAAAGAAAACATATTTGTTGTAGTTCAGAATAGCAGTAAACACAATATAATTAGGTAGACAAAACACTAATCTGGTCAAATATATATCTAGGTAAATTAAAAGGAGGCGGGGGTATCAGTTTCCTTCAAATTTAATTGAAATTTATCACATATGTCAGTACGAAACCCAACAAGCAAAAGAAATAAAAACATCATGACCCCTTCAACTGTACATACAAATTACTTCTTGAAAAAAAAAATGTAAATAAGGTCTTCCTAGTGTTATAATTTAGACATTGAACATTGAACAAAGCCTAATTCAACTCCAAAAGTTAGCTCAAGAGGTGAGAATTGTCCAAACCTTATAAGTTTTTTGGCCATTTTTATAGTTGAAGTGGTATCTTAACACATACCCCTCATGCCAAGATTAGAAATCTGGAGCTTGGATATTGTAAGACTGTTTTTTTTTTTTTTTTTTATATTGCATTGGGAAAGTCGCAGGGCTAAATAGATTGCACAGGGATGGACAGTTGAGGGTGGCCAATATCAAATTTACAATAGGCTCTAATACCATCTTGAATTTGGGCTAGACCTAACTCACCTACAAAAGTTAGCTCATGAGTCATGAGGCGAGAATTATCCAAGCCTTTATAAGCTCTATTTTGGCCATAGACGTATTGTTACTTAAAAGATGTTTGCATGTCTAAACAACACATTTTCAATCTTATTCTGAATTTATCTTGCCACAATGCAAATTACAAGACCAACGAGTCTAAGCATTATTAAAATTTAAAATAAAAAAATCCAAAGCAATTATCACTAGCAACATATCTTCATCCAATGCCATATTGAAACGAAAAATTAATGGTGAAATAAATAAATACTAGCGCAGATACCAGTACTTATTACTTGTAAGAGCTATACCCAGCAAAAAGTACACTAGTATTCTCCAAGTCCACATGGGAAATCATTAACCCCTTTTGTGATGTCTACCCAACCAACCCCCAAGGAAAAAGTAAACCAAGTCAAGGTCACTGCTCAGTGAAGACACAAAAACCAACATTTGATGATCTCTCCAAGCCCTCGGTCTATATAACACACACACCCCTTCCTATTCAAAATTCGAAGTTCATTTCATCCACTCCAGCTGAAACTCTGAATAATGGTTTAAGTAATAGAACCTTCATCTCCAACTTTCAAAACAATCAATCATTTCGAATAAACATAGAGAAATTTCCAAAGTATAACAAGTCCGCATATCATCTTCCTTCTTAACCAAACACATTCTAAAAGAAGCAGCAATGAACAAAACAACTCCCAAGATTACAGATAGGTCGCGACTCATACCACGCCAGCAGGATCGTCATGATTTCCATGAATGGTAAACACCGGCAAACCAACGTTGAAGTGAGGGTCCTCGTAGTTCACGTGACCAAACCTGCGGAACAGGCAACAATCCCCAATAACCTTGGCATTCATGCGAAGAAACTCACTCACGCGCAACTAACCGGCGGAGGAGAGAGAAACTCACGCGTTCTGGAAGTTGAGCGTCTGGTCGCTGACGACCTGGAAGGGGACGGGGCGGTCGTTGAGGCAGTAGCGGCGGAGAATCTCGATGGCCTTGACTAGGGTTGACCGCGACGGCTTGTTCTCGTGGAAGAGGTCGCCGCCGAGGAGCACGAAGTCCACGCGGTGCCGCTCCGCCACGGAGCAAATCTCCTCGAACGCGTGGAACGAGTCGTGCCGCCGCACCTCGTCCTTCTCCATGTACCCGAGGTGGCAGTCCGTCGCCACCAGAATGCGAAGCGTGCTCGCCGCGTCGCCGTCCTCCGTCGATGAGGCCATTGCTCGAGTTGAAGAGAACAACAGGAAAAAAGGAATTGCCCAGTGTGTCACAGTGTCAGTGAGTGAAGAAATTTGGGTGCAGGAACCGAACGTCGTCGTATCGGCTACGGAGTGTTGTCAGAACAGGCGGGACCTTTTCTTCACCATTTTCTTTCTTTTTTTTTACCGGACAAATGTTTGTATTTTTTTATTATTTAAATATGTTTTTAGTTCCTATAATATATCTGTTTCATGATTTTAGTTCTTATAATTTTTTTATAATTTTGGTCCCTATAAAATTTTATTTTACAATTTTAATCCCTATCACTATTCACTAATGATGTGGTAATTATCTATTGAAGAACATGCTTGATGTTTCTTAAATAATAAAAACTAAATGAATATCCTTTAATATAAGAGGGAATAATATCAAAAGTTTACAATTTTATAAGAACTAAAAAAACATCATTAAGAACTAAAATTGTAAAATAAAAGTTTATAGGGACCAAAACCATAAAAAAAAATTATGAGGACTAAAAACATAAAACAAGTATATTACAGGAATTAAAAATATATTTAAGCTTTTTTTTTTAATAGACCATTAAAAGTATCCTTTATAGCGAGTACGAGTAACGATGAGCAAGAAATAGGTTACAATTGATTTATCTTTGTCCTTATTTGGTCCTAAAATTTTGACCGGATCATTTATTTAAATTTAAACCCATCATAATCAACACCCAAAATATATGGAATGAGGCTAGGTCAATCTGATCTTTTAACAATATGTATAGTTAGATCGTAGAATGAAAGAAAAATAAACTTAAATTAAGATATATTTTATAATATATATTTAAAATAAATAATATTATTATAAATATAATATCACGTTATACAAAATATTACCTATCAAATAAAAGTTTTATTATTAATACACAATTGTTCAAAAAGTTATACTTTTAAAATAATATAAGACATTAAATCAGGTTAGGACAACCCAAAATATAACCTGAATCCATCCTAAAAAATACACTGGGTCTACTTTCAAAACTTGAACCTATCCAAATCAACTTCAAGCTAGGTGGGGTTATTGGGATGATTTAGATCTTACTCGCCCCTAATAACGAGTCAGGTAAGTTCATTATATACAATAAAGCTCTTTCTCCGAGTATTGAACGTAGCTGCATACTTTATTCAAGTATTTAACACAACTGCATACTAGGTTTGAACTCGAAATCACAAGTTAAACAGGAACAATTCTATGCTAGTTGATTCACACATTCAATAGTTTATATGTTTATTTTATATAATTAAAATTTTGATAAATAAATATTTTTTAATGTATAGATAATATTATAATTAAAATTTATAATAATTAAATATTAATTTAAATTATAATATATGGTTATTTTTAATTATAAATAATTTAAAAAAATATTAAAATTTAATTTAGAGATAGAAATAAAAAAAGTATATTAAAAGAGACATGCAGTTAAAAAGATTAAATATATAAATAAAATAAAAGAATAATAGATTGAGATAGTTTAGAGAGAAATTATTAGACTAATTACAGGATAATGTGTGGAATACACTTTCAAACAAGAGAAGAAAAATATATTCAAAATGTCTAATGATAAAGTAAAAAGAGTGGGTCTCACTTTTCAAGTGTGTATTCTAATTTATAACATAGGAGTAAATAATGGGAGAAAAATTAAGAGAGATAAAATACTTCTTTTCTTTACACTTTTCAATGCTCACTAAATTTGACTAATCAGATATATTCCTAGTTTTAAATGTTTCTTTATTTAATTTAATTACAATTTTAAATTTGACTAGTTCAATGAATTAAACTATCATTGAGAGGTCTTATAACTTCAGTATTTAAGGATATTCAGTTGAAAAAATATTTTTTATTTTAAAAATGTCACTTGTTTTTATTTTATTTCATGTTTTTAAAATTTAATACATACTTATAAAAATAAGAAATAAACTGAAAATAATATGCTTTTTATAATTAAAAGTAAAAATAATAAATATTTTAGACCATAAAACTATTTTTAAAATTTTCCATTCTTCAACCCGAAATTAGAAAATATCTCCCTTATGCGCATCTACTTATTATTTTCTAAACCTTGCTGTTTAACATAAATTAGGAGCAAATGGGAAAAATCTAATGCAAATACGAATGCAGATTCGAAATTTCCTCGCACAAGGCCCAAATCCATAATATTATGAGCTTGTCGTGAAATAATGCCTAATAGCAAGGTTTGGCAATACGAGTATAAAAAGTATGAAAATGTTAACGGTCCATTTCATCTACTGGACAATCTTATTGTACTAAGCTTGTAGTTGTAGAAGCAAAAACTTGTGATTTTTGAGTCTTTTGACAAAATTGAGGCAGTTTTACACATTAGTAATGTGTATCAAATAGACGGTACTTATTTCTCAAATTATTCCACTGAAATCAATTTTGAATTCCATGTAACATATAAGTTTAAAAAAGCTTCAATTCTTATGAAGTATCTATTTAAATCAATACATAGAACTTCAAATAATAACTGATGCATGTTAGTTTTTATGTGTTTATATCTTTCTTTCTACATACTTGCAACCCCCACACAGCATGCGTTATCGCCATCTTATTACACAATAGTAAAAACCGTGTTTATGATTTATTTCTCTCTATAACCAAACAAAAACTGGTGTGCTAAGGCATGTATAACTATACTGTTGAAGCTTGATACTCTGCTACGAACAAATATTTAATAATCATTTCTCAAATGTTGAAGTGTATATATTTTTGTTGAAGTTGATATTCTTATTAAAAGTAAGACACGATCGGTGAGTTAAGAATCGGTATCATTGGATGTCAAAACACATGTTGAATTTTTTTTATTTTTTATTTTTAGTAGTTTGACTAGAAAGCAACGCTTCAAAATCTATATATAAAAATGGAGATGACATTATATCAATATCTTGTTGTAATTGTTGGTATAGGTTAGATCAGCTCTTTTTGGTACACCACTTTTTAAATCACTTTTATAATGATTTTTCCTTTTCCTATTAATTATTTAATGTCATACAAACACTATAAACCTACCTTTTTATTTTACTTTTTGGTGAATTTGACAAATAGAGTGATTACTAGTCTTCCATTCTTTCTTTTCAAATGAAAAATTTTAAACAAAATATGTCCAATTAATTTAGCTTCTAACTCAATTTCCAAATAGTTTTAACTCAAATTTAAAATAAAAAATAAAATAGGTTTAATTTTGGTTCTTAATTGTAAAAATAAATCATTCAATTTCTCCTCTCTCAAAAGACCCATAACTACTTTCAGCATCACCTTCATTGTTACCATTACCACCATCGTCATTCAATTTTTGTCACCATCATTATCATTATAATTACCAACCCCACAATAACAATCATCATAATTATTATCTTCACCATTGTCATTATTATTGTCATTATAACTAACATTACTATAGTTGTCACATCTATCACATCCATTTGTCACTACTATTTAATTGCCACAATCATTTCATTTATCCTCTTTATCATGCCACTAACCCTTTGTTTGGCAGCATGGAAAGAAATAGAGTGGAGAGAAATAGAAAAGAGAAAAATATATAAGAAATAGAGTAAAATACGAGTTGTTTGGTTATATAGAAATAGGTGTGAAATAGAGTAGAAATAATATTGTATGGTTGTTTAGTTTGAGTGGAAAGAGAGGAAAGAAATTAAATTAATATTATCTTTTCTTTTTTGCCCCTATGTACATCATGTTGGTCTGAAGCAAATGAAACTCCAATAGTAGACTATCAGAAAATAATAGTAGACTATCGTGGTTGGACAGTGGTGAAATAAGGCTCAAAATAGTCTATTATCTATTCCGAATAATCTACTATCGCGAGAATTATTTGCTGCAGGTGATAATAGTCGATTACCATAACCAAATAGTTGACTATCAAGCAAGAAGATAGACTTTTGAGGGAATTTTTGTCAACCTACGTGTCCATTCCCTATTTCACCTACTTTGTACGGAAATGAACAATAATGGGGCCCACACGTTTCTTCTACTTTTCCCTCCTTATTATACACTACTAAACACACATACTTATTTCTCACCTCCCTATTTCTTTTCTCCCACCCCAATTTCCACACTATTTCACTGATGCCAAACAGAGGGTAAATGAACTTTAAAAGTAGGAAGTGATTTGCGTGATTTAAGTTAAGATTTAGTATTAAATTTTGAAATTAAAAACCACAAAAAATTGAAATATAAAATTGGTTATAGCTTTTAAAATGTTAAAAAATGAAAACTCACAATCATATCAAACAGGCCTATGCTTGTAAAGTTTTGATTGATTTTACTAGGCGATATTTGTTAGATAATACAACAGGACAAGATTAAATGACACGTCCAATTATAACTTATGATCAAAATAGAATTGTATCAATCTAATTATTAAATCATGTAATATTATTATGACGATCATGTATATAAAATTTTACCCAAATTAAATATTCATAAATGTATAATTCAATAGTAATTAACAAAATTAAATGACACTAGGTGTCAAACTTGATAAAATGACACCTTTAATAACTGTTTATAAAGGTTGAATTTTATTAATCTAATAGTTATAGTGAAGGTTCTTATAAAATAAATTAAGTCTACAAAATTTGATATAATTTAAAAATCGATTGATACTTCATCACACTACTTTTATTTTAATATATAATATGATATGCTAAATATAAGTAAAAATTACTATTAAATTACATGTCTAGGAATCTAAAACTTGATATACAAGATCGTCATGACAATATACCATGATTCAACAGTTAGATTGATAAAATTTAACTTTTGTAAAAAGTTATTAAAGGCAGCATTTTACCAAATTTGACACTTGGTATCATATAATCTTATACCTTACTTATATTTTAAGGGTGTGTTTAGGTAAACAACTTAATTAAGATCTTATTAAATAAGTGTTTATTATGAAAGTCTTATGTATAAGTTGTTTCTATAATAAAAGAAGGAAATAAAGTTAAATTATTTTTATATAAGTTGTTAACTAGTATTGTAGCATGTGCAATGCACATAATAGATGTTTATTTATACATCTACAGTTAATAATAAATAAATACTTTTGAATATATAAATTATTATAATTAAAATTTGTAATAAATAAATAATTTTAAATGTATAAATTATATTTTAGATTTATGATAAATCTTTATATTATGATACAAATTATTTTTAATTATTGATAATTTCTTTTAAAAAATTGAAATTTATTTAGAACTAAAAATAAAAAGATTGATTGAAAGAGATGAAAGGTTGAGAAAAATTTTTAAAAACGCTTTTGTCGAAGAAAATCAGTTAAAAACACTCTCGTTGAAGAATAGCCCCTAAAAATACTCCCATGCAAGATAATTATTCTAATTTATAGAGAGAGAGAGAGGATGGTTTCATAGGCTATTTTGAAGGACTTAATGAAATAAGTTGAAAACAATTTATAGATATATCATAACTTTTTCATAAGATCTCCCAAACACTTATAAAATTATTTGTGTTATAAGATAAGTCTCATAAACTATAATTAAAATTTTCCAAACACACCTTAACTAGCATATTATGCGTTAAAATAGAGAAAGTGATTAAGTATTAGTTAAGTTTGAATTGTTAGAAATCTTGAAGATTTGATCTAATTTATGAGAACATTAAACTCACACAATTAGTTAATTATCACTTTTGATATAATATTAACTTTTGATAAAAAAAATATTAAATATGTCATTTTACTAGGTTTGACATCTAGATGTGTAGTGACCTATGTGACGAAATTTGAGTGATTTATTGTTTTTAAAAATTATGCATACTTTATTTAAATTTAATAAACAAAGTGAAAATAATATAATATTTTATGATTAAAATTTACAAATAAAAATAAAAATTCTTTTTAGACCAAACACTTTTTTTTAAGAAAAATATTATTTGTACAACAATTTATACAACATTGTACAATAACACTTTTTTATGTCTTCTCTCTTCTACACATCATTTATTTTCATCTCATAATGATAGAGAAAGATAGACACAAAAAGTGTTGCTGTACAAATTATTGTATGAAATTGTTATACATGTTAGCATATATCTTTTTTAACTTTCTTCGACCCAAAATTCAAACATATCTCCCTCATGCACATCTACTTTGCTATTTGAATTTAATTTAAACATATTGATTGTGTAAAAAAAATTACATTATTTTTAATCATATATTATTATGTATGATACGATTGTTGACTTTGTAATAATTATTTTAAAAGTTATATTTACTATAATTTCTAATTAGTTGATGGTGTAAAATTTTTTACACTAATATAGTGCATGAAAATTAAATTTTTTATTACTTTTAAATTTGTTGTGTAAAATGAATGCAAATTCATAATTTCCTCACACATCCCAAATTCATAATTATGAACTTGCGTGAAGGTAGACCTAGTAAGGTTTAGGAATACATGGATAAAATAGAAGGCTCATGCCATTAACATTCCTTGTTTTTGTAATTTTTAACATAAATTAGTTTTTGTTGTGTATGACTAGCAATAAAAACTATTTGTCGTAATATATTAATATATTAAATACATAACAAAAATTAGTTTCCATTGTGCATTGTAAATGAACGTAAGAAGTGTCAAGCTACAATGCACCACACAAACTAATTTTTGTATTGTATTTCAATTTTGAATGAAATACACAACGAAATTAATATTCACTAAAAGTATTTTTGTCAGAAAAATTAAAAAAAAAATGAAGAGTAATGGTATAAAGATTAAAAAAAAAAGGGTATCAATAACAAGGGCCTAAAGGAATGAAATGTCATAGCCCATCTCATCTTTTGAGCTTACACAATGATATCAACTCTAATCCTAGCCAACAATCTTATTCTTCTACTCCTTTTCTCAAATTGTTCCATGAAGTTTTTGAATTTCATGTAATATATAAGTTTAGAAAAGCTTTATTTTGAATTAGTTATGAGAGTTTAATGGCTATAAAATTTTTACACTATCAATCAATCAACATCACCATTAGTATGATATTTAAGATAGTTATTGTAAAAGTTAACAAATTTACCATATAATATTTGTAATTAGATAACAATGTAAAACTATTTTACACTGTAAATACATAGCCTATTTCTCCAGTTATGAAGTGTTATTTTAAATTAATGTATAAACTTCAAATAATAAATAACACATGTTAGTTTTATGTGTTACATTTCTTTCTTCATTCTACCACAACATGTGCGTATCGCCATCTTATTGCAAAAATTAGAAACCATGCTTACGATTCATTTATCTCTATAACTAGAACAGGTGTGCTAAGGCATTATATTAATACTGTTATGGCAAATATTTAATAATCAATTGTCAAATGTTGAAGATTATATACTCGTCTTGAAGTTGATATTCTTATTAAATTTGGCAACATTGTAGACAAAGAATATCTTCTTGTAGAAGTAAAACATGATCCTCTCCTTTAAATAAATAATAATAATAATAAAGTAAAACATGGTCCATGTTTTAAGAATTGGTCATTAATTGAATGCATGTTAAAGCACATGTGAACGGTTTTGTAATAATTTGACAAGAAAGCAACACTTTGCAAAAAGCTAAGAGTCTTCAAAATCTATTTAGATAATGTAGGCAAATTATATCAATCTCCTTTTGTAATTAGTGGTATAGGTAACGTCACCTCTTTTGGTACACCTCTTTGGGACACACTTATGATTCTTTTCCCTTTTCACTATTAATGTCATACAACACTATAAATTAACCTACCTTAGATAAACATAAATTAACCTACCTTTTGTTTTACTTTTCATTGATACTGATATTGATAAATTAAGTATTTGATTAGAGTGTTGGTGAGTTTTCAAATTTTAGTGTTTAAATATAATTTTTAAAACATAATATGCATGTCTGAATTATTTTCTAACTCAAATTTGAAATATTTTTAACTCAATTTTAAAAAAAACATAAATAGTTTTAATATTTAATTCTTAGTTATAAAAATGAATCATTCTATAATTCTCTTAAAGACTAAAACTTCTAATATCATCATGAATAATGATTTATAACTATTGTTATTATTACTATAACAACCATTCAACTATTATCATCTTCACCATCACTACTACTATGATCACAACAACAATCAACACTATAGTAACCTCCATCAACATCACCATTATCACCATTATTAACGACACCATAGTCGCCTTATGTTATATCCTTCTTATTGCCACCACTATTTTCATTGTCATATATATTGCTACAATCATGTTACCTTGCCACTCTCTCATTGTTGCACACATTACCAAATGATCTTTAAGTAAAATTGTGATATAGATTTAAAATTAGGTGTTCAAATTTAAATAAAACCACAAAAATTGAATTAAAACTAACAACATTGTTGCTTGTAAATTTTTTTTATTGATTATGCTTGGTTATGTTTTTTAGATAATTAGTATTCAAATTTATTATGTAAATGTTATGATTATATTTAATTATCATAAAGATTTAATAGTAGTTAAATTAATTAAAATTAGATATTTTAATATTATAAATATTAAACAATAAATTATAAAAAAAAATATGCTTCAAATAAAAATAAAATAGTCATATTAAAAATCATGCATGATAAAAAAAATTTATAATATAATACAGAGTATAATATAGCACTTAATCCTTTTATTGTAAAAAACAATTTTACTTAACAATCTTATTGCCAAATGAAGCATCTGAAATTAAATAATTGTTAGTAAAAGATATAAACATTTATAAGGACAAACAAGCAATAATCTAGAAATTGAAAACAAAAAAAGAGTAAGAAAATGCCTTTTGTTTAACTTCTTTAGCTTTACTCATTCTATTTTATCTTTTTTTAATCATATATATTTATTCTTGATTGTTTGTTAGCTAATTTTAAGTGAAGAGAAATCACATATACATTGTTTAAAATTTACATGCATTTTCATAGAAAGAAATAACAAAATCTATCCTAGCACACTCAATTTTATCTTTGTATTTTTATTGTTATTTTTGTTGAAAAAAAGATAATATTGATAGAAAATCCAACCTTTAAACATAGGTGCAACTAAAAATTAAGTTAAAATTAAGAAACAATAGAAAAATTAATACATAAATAAAATAAGGAAAAAATGTATTGATCAACACCAGTTCATGAATGCTTTGCTGTGTTCCAATAAAAAATAGAAAGAAAAAATGTAATCTGACTTCGAATAATTTCATAAAAAAGAAGTAAAAGGTACTCTACCATGAATGATGTTGAATGTTGATCTGAGGGTCTAAAGTATGACTAATGCTTTTATAGAATATATAACCTTCATAACAACCATAGTAAAAAAGAATGCACACATCACTTGTAAATGAGCAAAAACCACAGCAACACTCTTAAATACCTTCTAGACACAACACGTGAAAAACTATATATACAAAACAAACCTCATTGAGGCTGAATAAACATTAATAATGAAATACAAGAAGCAGCATAACCCATTAAAATTTTCACATACCTATAAAACACACTCAAGTACCTTTTAGCAAATCAAACCATGCCAGTGTTAGTGAATTAAATTAGACTTGGGCAAAGTGAAACAAACTTAGAATTTGTATTTGTAATTATAATGAAAATTGTTTTAGAATTTGTATTTATAATGAAATCTTTAAAAAAACAAGGATAAACAAAAAAATAGAGATTTAATTAGGAGGAATACAAGGAGTAATAAATAAATAGAAATCACCTAAATCTCAAATGAAGAGATTGCAAACCAAAGAAATATTGTTAGGGTTTATGGAATGAAATTATTTGATAATTTGATCTCAATCCCATATCTAAACTGCAAGTTAGGAAAAAAATCAACCAAAATAGAAATTGCAACAACTTATATAAATCATGCTCGTGAAGCAAAATTTGAAACAAAGATTAGGAACCATACCTAAAAATAGAAAAGCAAAATTTGAAAAAAAACACCAAAATAGAAAACATCACCTCACTGTACAAAACAAACTTAAACTCAGCAACCAATCAACCAAAATATTCGAATCAATTAGGATCCATTGCTATAGGAAACAAAGAAATACGAAACCTTAAATAGGAAAAAATGTGCCATTGAAGGCAAATAGGGAAGGGAGAAAGGAAAATCTTCATTCTTAGGCTAGAGAATAATATGAGGGGCAAAAAAAAAT